>VSMD01080082.1:0-107901 GCA_008750895.1 Mirza zaza
TTTTTTTTTGAGACAGAGTCTTGCTTTGTCGCCCAGGCTAGAGTGAGTGCCGTGGCGTCAGCCTAGCTCACAGCAACCTCAAACTCCTGGGCTCAAGCAATCCTTCTGCCTCAGCCTCCCGAGTAGCTGAGACTACAGGCATGCGCCACCATGCCCGGCTAATTTTTTCTACATGTATTAGTTGGCCAATTAATTTCTTTCTATGTATAGTAGAGACAGGGTCTCGCTCTTGCTCAGGCTGGTTTCCAACTCCTGACCTTGAGCGATCTGCCCGCCTTGGCCTCCCAGAGTGCTAGGATTACAGGCATGAGCCACTGCGCCCTGCCAAGTGCCTTTTATTTCTTTTTCTTGGCTAACACTTCCAATAATAATTTCTCTGGCTAACACTTCCAATAATATGTTGAATAGAAGTGGTAAGATTGGGCAACTTTTTCTTATTACTGATCTTAGAGGAAAATCTTTCAATTTTTCACCATTAATAATGATGTTAGCTCTGGGCTTATGATATTAATATATGGTCTTTATTGTGTTAAGTTCCTTCTATACCTAATTTGTTGAATATTTATCATGAAACAGTAATGTATCATATTTATTGATTTACATGTATTGAGCCATCCTTGCATCCTAGGGATAAATTCCATTTGATCATGGTGTATGATTCCTTTAATGTGCTCTTGAATTCAGTTTGCTAGTATTTTCTTGAGGATTTTGCATCTCTGTTCATCAGGGATATTGGCATGTTAATTTCTTTTCTTGTAGTGTCCTTGTCTGGTTTTGGTGTCAAGGTAATGTTGACCTCATAAAATGAATTTGGAAGTATTCCCTCCTCTTCAATTTTTTGAAAGAGTTTAGGGAGGATTGATATCAGTTCTTTAAATGTTTGGCAAAACTCAGCCATGAAGCCATCACGTCCTAGGCTTTTCTTTGATGGGAGATTTCTGATTGTTGATTCAACTCTTTATTCATTATTGGTCTGTTTAGATTATCTATTCCCTCATGATTCAGTCTTAGTGGGTTTTATGTTTCTAGGAACTTACCCACTCCTTCTGGGTTATCCAATATTTTGGCATGTTATTGCTCAGAATAGTCTCATGATCCTTGTATTTCTATGGTATCAGTTATAATGTCTCTTATTTCATTTGTTTCTTATGTGAGTCTTCTTTTTTATTAGTGTAACTAAAAGTTTATCAACTTTATCTTTTAAAAAAACCAACTTAGTTTCATTTATCTTTTCTATTATTTTTCTAGTATCTATTTCATTTATTTCTGCTCTGATCTTTATTTCCTTCCTTCTCCTAACTTTGGGGTTAGCCTGTTCTTTTTCCTAGTTTCTTGAGGTGTACCGTTAGGTTATTTGAGAACTTTTTTCTTAATGTAAACATTTATCGCCATAAACTTCCATCTTAAATTCCTTTGGCTGCATCCCATAAGTTTTGGTACATTGTGTTTCCATTTTTGTCTGTCAAAAGATATTTTTTTCTCTTTTTGATTCTTTGACTCAGTTGTTAGTGAGATATTTAATTTCCACGTATGTCTGAATTTTTCTGGTTTTCCTCGTTGACTTCTAGTTTCATACCATTGTAGTCAGAAAAGATACTCAACATAATTTCAATCTTTTTAAATTTGTTAAGACTTATTTTGTGGCCAAATACCTATTCTGGAGAATGTTCTATGTGTACTTCAGAAAAATGTGTATTCTGCTGTTGGGTAAATGTTATGTATATATCTGTTAGGCCCATTTTGTCAAAAGTGCTGTTCAAGTCCAATGTTTCCTTAATGATTTTCTGTCTAATCTATCCGTTGTTGAAAGTGGGATATTGAAGTACCCTACTATTATAATATTGCTATTTCTCCCTTCAAATCTGTTAATAGTTGCTTTATATAGTGTTTCCCCGAAAATAAGACCTACCCATAAAATAAGTCCTAGCAAGATTTCTAAGCATTTGTGCAATAGAAGCCCTACCCCAAAAATAAGCCCTAGTGATGGGCGTTGGCTACGCAGCATATCTGCACAACCCATGCATTTCGTCCCAGAGTGGTAAAGAAGACGAGTATCCCTTCTCATCTGCCCCATGGTGACAGCTACTGTCCCAGAGGTGACCAGAAAGGTGCGGGCAGCCCCACCAACAAGGTCGGCTCCTCCTGTCAGGTCCTGGCCATCCTGTGCATGCTGCAAGCTGAGGCTTTGAGGGGAAAATAACACATCCCCTGCAAATAAGCCCTAGGGTGTCTTCTTGAGGAAAAATAAATGTAAGACCCTGTCCTATTTTCGGGGAAACACAGTATTTCAGTGCTCTGATATTGAATGTATATTTATGACTGTTATATTCTCTTGATGAATTGCACTCTTTGACATTTATATAATAACCTTGTCTCTTGTTACAGCTTTTGCCTTAAAGTCTATTTTGTCTAAAGTAAATACAGGGCCGGGCGTGTTGGCTCATGCCTGTAATCCTAGCACTCTGGGAGGCCGAGGTGGGAGGATTACTCGAGGTCGGAAGTTCGAAACCAGCCTGAGCGAGATCCCGTCTCTACTAAAAGTAGAAAGAAATTAATTGACCAACTAAAAATATATATACAAAAAATTAGCCAGGCATGTTGGTGCATGCCTATAGTCCCAGCTACTTGGGAGGCTGAGGGAGTAGGATTGCTTGAGCCCAGGAGATTGAGGTTGCTGTGAGCTAGGCTGATGCCACAGCACTTACTCTAGCCTGGGCAACAAAGTAAGACTCTGTCTCAAAAAAAAATAAAATAAAATAAAATAAATACAATATTCTCCCCTTATCTGTAAGGAATACAAGACACACACCACCTCAACCCTACCCCCATGTATGCCTAAAACCACAGATAGTACTGGATCCTATACATACTATGTTTTTTCCTATACATACTACCTATAACATTTAATCTATAAATGAGGCACAGCAACAGATTAACAATAACTAATAATAAAATAGAACAATTATAACAATATGCCAGCATCACTACCGTTGTGCTTTGGGGCCATTATTAAGTAAAATAAGAGTTACGTGAACACAAGCTCTGTAATACTGCAACAGTCAGTCTAATAACTGACAGGGCTACTACAAGACTAACGGGTGGGTAGCGAATACAGTACGGATACACCCGACAAAGGGATGATTCACATCACAGGCAGGGTGGAGTGGGATGGCACAAGATCTCATTACACTACTCAGTCGGTGTGCAATTTAAAACTTATGATTTATTTCTGGAATTTTCCATTTAATATTTTCAGACTGAGGTTGACCACATGTAACTGAAATTATGGAAAGTGAAACCTTGGATAAGGGTGACTACTGTATAAGCTACCCCTGCTCTCTTTCGGTTTCCATTTGCATGGAACATCTTTTTCTATGCCTCACTTTCAGTCTATATATGTCCTTAAAGGTAAAGTGAGTCTCTTATAAGCAGAATATGTTTGAATCTTGGTTTTTTTTTTTTTAATCCATTCAGCCACCCTATGTCTTTTGATTGAGAAATGTAATCCACTTTTCACTCAAAGTAATCATTGACAAGTAGGGACTTATTGCTGTCATTTTGTTAATTGTTTCCTGGTTGTTTTATAGGTCCTTTGCACCTTTCTTCCTCTCTTACTTTCTTCCTTTGTGATCTAATGATTTTCTGCAGTCCTCTGATTTATCTTTTATGTATCTACTATAGATTTTTTTGCTTTGTAGTTTCCACAGGCTTACATAAAGCATCTTATAAGTCTATTTTAAGCTGATAACTTTAATCATGTACAAAAACTCAGCACTTTTCCTCCCCTCCCACAAACATTTTTAGTATCACAGCTTACATCTTTTTATAGTGTATAGCCATTAACAAGTTAATTGTAGCTAGAGTTTTAAATGTTTAACACTTTTGTCTTTTAACCTTTACCAGTGAATTTTATACTTTCGTAGGTTTTCATATTACTAATTAGCAGCTTTTCATTTCAGCTTGAAGACCTTGCTTTAGCATTTCTTGTGAGGCAGGTCTAGTGTACCCATATTATTTTGACTTTATCTCCTATGACAATCACTGAACAAGATCTTCAGGATCTTTTATAGTTTACAAAGTCTATGACTATGAACTTAGCTCCACCTCTTACACTGATCCTTTCATTTCTGCTGATTACAGTTCAGGGATGTGAGAGGTAGCCTAGATTATGAAGATAATTTGAAGCCAATTAAATTAACTGTACCAGCAAATAAACAATGACTATTCATTTATTATAAGTGGTGCACTATTGCTTTAAAATTATGAGCACAGAGGTCTAGTCTCAACTTCTTAAAAGCTCTATTTAAAAAAAAAAATAAAAAGAGTAACAGATACAAATATCCTTTTATTACCTAGTGGCACATTTATATTTAATCAATTAAATTAAAAAGGTAATCAATCAGATAAGCAAATTAAAGGATAAAAGAGACACCAACTTTTTCCGTATTTTAATTACCATTATTGCACCAATACAGCATACGCTTTATATACATATATCTTAAACATTTTCAATTTTTCAGGAATTCAAATACATAATATATTATCCTCTTGAGAATACAAAGAACACAACATGGAGGAAGATTGAGAAAATAGGTTCTCAGTATTTAGTCACTAGTGATTCTATAGACTTTCTTTTTAGTGTTTTCTATTGGAAATTTAAAATGTCCCGCCATGGCTCTGCAAGAATAGAGCTGCCTGGAAGAGGAGGCAATGAAAAATAATGGACCCAAAATTAGAAAAAGTTAAGAAGGAAATCCTAGAGAATAATATATTTTAAAACTAAACATTAAGACTCCCTTCAGCCAGTGTGTCCACATCCAAATATGTGCTAAGGGGCAAAATTACATCCTCCCATTTCATCCTCAAAATTACTCATTAACAAACAAAATAGATAATATTCACTCATCTGAGAAGTGGAACTCTCTTCACAGCATTGTATAAGGAATGGCGGAGCAGGGGGAAAGGAAAATGGTGGGAGAGCAACTTGCTTTTGAGATACCCTGGGTGATGGGGATCAAAGCCTTGGGGCAAAACCTGCCACAAGTAGAGCTGTGACTCTCCCACTTCCTTCATAAATGACAATATATGTAATAGCAGCTTTCTATTGAAGAGCTAGATGAACTGAAAAAGAAATGTTTGTGGAAAAGGGCCAGATACCCAGGCAGCAAGGCATTGTGGGCACCACACAAGACCTAAGTGCTTTTAACCTCTCTGCTCTACAAACCAGGCTAAAAGCTCTAAAACCCTTCAACATTACGTCAAATAACAGGGCAAATACAAATTAATGCTGTTTCAAATGCCAAGAGTAACTGCACAGAGCTGCAAGAAATCGAATACGTCTGTAGAATATAACTTGGAAAACACAGTCTCTTTGACCCCTTTCACGGCAGAGACACCCGCTGGTCAAAGATGTTGCACTATTCAACAAACAGAAAGGAATAGTGAAGGTGCCACCAACACAACCCTCTTATCATAGGAAGAGACATGTAAACACACAAGAGGGTGATGGAGCCGCACCCAGCACTGGATGTTCACTGAACAGGATAAGCCTGAAGGAGGCTCTATAGTAGAGACCCAGGAAACAAATCTTTCTCCATACCTACCCCTATCAAAATTCTCAATTTGTAAACACTGAGGTCAGCCTGTCCATTTTTAGAGTCCTGGGTTAGTGGAGAAGGAAGTTTCAAGGTTTTTGTTTCCCCTGAAATTTCTAACTAGGGCTTCACAAAGAGGCACACAAGGGTCATGAGATGATTCTGAAATAAGTTAAAGAATTTAAGAGATGGAGAAAAAATTTACAGATGTTAGAAATCATTCCCCCTCAAATAAACACTGGCCTTTTGAGCCCTGCATAGTCAGCCACAGTATGATAAGATCCACTATTCCCCTACCTTGGTAGTAAGCAAGAGATAACAGATACTTTCTTGGCTGTACCACAAGTAACAACACAGGAGAGAGGTGTAAACCAGCTTGAATGCAATGGAGAAGCTATGAAAAAGATTGTCCAGTCATTTTGGTTCTGGGGAGGGAAGGGGTTCCTAACTTCCCGCACACATTGGCGCCCGCAGGTCATTTTTATTCCTCAAGTCTGTCCTTAATGTCTTGCCAATGCTATTCAGAACTGGACCCAGTTGGATGGCTGTGGTGCCTGGTTTGGAACAGAGCTGCAAGATAGGAAACAGAGAAAAAGCTAAAGATATATTATTAGGATAACTAACTACTCCATTCTTTACTTAATAGTTTCCAAGAAATTGTCGCCCAGAATTTCTGAAATCATCCTTCACAGCAATTCTACTTGCCAAGGCCTGAAATATCCTACTCAAACCTCATCCTTTCTTGTCCCACCATCCCCAGCACTGTTTCTTTCCCTAGAACTCCTGCAAAAATTCTATGTGACCTGCAAATCCCCTGGATTCCCAGATTAAGATTTCATTTGACTGCACATATCTTCTATACCCTAACTGAGAGTAAGCTGGTTACATGATATGCATTACCTGGATGCAGTGCTAAAGTCTCCCCACAAGTCATTGCTTGCAGAAACAGGAGCTGGTGCTGGTGTCGTGACAGGAGCAGGAGAATCCAAATCTAAAAGGATGTCTGAATACAAGGTAAGAGAAGAAAAAAGACAAGAGGAAACATAATAAAAACCCTGGAAATGAAAACTTATGTTCGTACAAAAATCTGCATACAAATGCCACAGCAGTTTTATTCATAATAGCCAAAAACCGGAAACAATCAGATGTTCTTCCATTAGTGACAGTTAAACACACTGCAACATAGCCATACCATTTACACTCTGCAATAAAAAGGAACAAACCTACTCAGCTAAAAAAAAAAAAAAAGGAATGAAATAATGTCTTTTGTAGCAACTTGGATGGAGCTAAAGACTATTATCCTAAGCAAATAACTCAGGAATGGAAAAACAAATACCACATGTACACTCTAATAATTGGGAGCTAAACAGTGGGCACACACAGGCACACAAAGATGCAAAAGGACATTGGAAAACAAGAAAAGGGAAAGTGGGAGGTAAAAACTTACCTATGAGGTACAATGAATACTATTCTGGTGATGGGCACATTAAAACCCCTGACTTATGCATTATACGAGGTATCCATATAACAAAAACATTTGTACCTCCTTAGTATTTTGAAATTTAAAAAAAAGGAACAGACTATTGATATACACAACTTGGATGAATCTCAAGAGAATTATACTGAATGGAAAAACCCAATCCCAAAAGGTTACATACTATAGGATTCCATTTATTGAACATTCCTGAACTGACAAAATTGTAAAGATGAAGAACAGATTAGTGACTGCCAAGGGTTAGGGATGGGGGAAAGAATGCTGGGTGGGAGATGGGGTGTAGTTACAAAAGGGGACACAAAGGATCCTTGTAACAATGAAACTGTTCTGCAGCCTGACCACGATGGTGAATCCATGAAATTACACATGACAAAACTGCATAGAACAAATACACATGTACACACACAAATGAGAACACATAAAACTGGTGAAATCAGAGTAAGACTGGAGATAGTATAAATGTAAATTTCCTGGTTGTGATACTTGAGTATAGTTTTGCAAAATATTACCATTGAGGGAAACCAGGTAAAGGGTACACAGGATCTCTTGGTACTATTTCTTACAACTGCATGTGATTCTACAATTATCTCAAAATAAAAAGTTTAATTTAAAAACATAAAAAAGGCCGGGCGCGGTGGCTCAAGCCTGTAATCCTAGCTCTCTGGGAGGCCGAGGTGGGCGGATCGTTTGAGCTCAGGAGTTCGAGACCAGCCTGAGCAAGAGCGAGACCCCATCTCTACTATAAATAGAAAGAAATTAATTGGCCAACTAAAATACATATAGAAAAAATTAGCCGGGCATGGTGGCACATGCCTGTAGTCCCAGCTACTCGGGAGGCTGAGGCAGGAGGATCGCTTGAGCTCAGGAGTTTGAGGTTGCTGTGAGCCAGGCTGACGCCACGGCACTCACTCTAGCCTGGGCAACAAAGTGAGACTCTGTCTCAAAAAAAAATAAAAATAAAAATAAATAAAAACATAAAAAAATTTTATATACTATCGCCAGTGTCTTCTGGCAACACTTACCAAAAGAAGTAAGCTGAATCATTTTCACCACAAAAATTCCAGAAACAAAATGCTTACCTTGACTAATCAATTCAACAACTTATCTGCACCATCCAATACATTAAGTTAAAACTCCCAGACTCTAACGTCTGGTTCTCTAATCTTAGGAAAATTCCTCTCTCAGTTCTAATGTTCTCATTTTTCAAATGAGAAAATATAACTATATTTATTCTTTTTCCCATCAGATAATAAGAAAGAACAAAGGTATATATACAAACCCAGAAATAGTCTCCTTTTCTCTCAATTGCGCTCGTGAAGAAATGGAAAGGATTAAGAAACAGCACTTACTGAATGGCTACTATGTTTCAAATACTATGCTAGCTAGGTGCTGTCACATCATTTAACCCTCATAATTCTGGGGTAGTTTTACATCTCCATTTTGCAGATAAGGAAACTGAGACTCAAGAATGTAAGTAGGCCGGGCGCGGTGGCTCAAGCCTGTAATCCTAGCTCTCTGGGAGGCCGAGGTGGGTGGATCGTTTGAGCTCAGGAGTTCGAGACCAGCCTGAGCAAGAGCGAGACCCCATCTCTACTATAAATAGAAAGAAATTAATTGGCCAACTAATATATATAGAAAAAATTAGCCGGGCATGGTAGCACATGCCTGTGGTCCCAGCTACTTGGGAGGCTGAGGCAGCAGGATTGCTTGAGCCCAGGAGTTTGAGGTTGCTGTGAGCTAGGCTGATGCCACGGCACTCACTCTAGACTGGGCAATAAAGTGAGACTCTGTCTCAAAAAAAAAAAAAAAAAAAAAAAAAAAAAAAGAATGTAAGTAATGTTTACCAAGTGCCTTCAAATATCAAGTAGCAGAGCCACAACAGAAATCTTAGTCTATCTGATTCACAGGCCTACTAGCATCAAACCAAGGAACAACAAAGGAAGCAGTCTTTTTAATAACCATGTTTCTGCCAAAGAACATACCAGATGCCATGACCCTCAGTTAACCAGAAAAGCCTTCATTCCTTGCCAGAGGCTGCCAGAATCACCTTGTCAGTTTCAAGAGCCAGTTTGTAGCAAAACTTCAACCCTATCCTTAACAAAGAGGTGTTATCCAATTAAAACATAAGATATCATTTCTCAAAGTTAGAAGTACTAGATTTACCTGCATCACTACCTCCATGGTTAGATTTTGGAATGGGTGGGGGGGTGACGTGATTGCTGATGGCAACGGAGGAGGATGGTGGGGGAATAGTGACTTTGCCTCCAGGTGGGGGTGGGAGTAAGCTTAGGCCCCCAGCCCCTGTAGTCCTGGGCTTAGAAGCACCTCCTTTCTTGGTTGTAATGTTCTACGAAAGAAAAAAAGAGGGAGAGAGAGAGAAAGAGAGAGACATGTCACAGGTTTACAGATACACAGGAAAATAAAATTTAAAAAACCATACTTACTCCAATACTCAACTTGATGGTCTGTCCTTCCTTGAAGCCCAGATCCAACTTGGGACGAGTGTCCATTTCTTGAGATTCTTTGGAAATCTCAGATTCCTGCTTTACCCACCTTTGGGAACATAGTAAATTATCTTAATTTGGAATTCCCTGAAAGCAGAGTCTGACACACAAATTTGGGTGTATTTAGTTTATGTGAAATGGAATTCCAGAAAGCAGAATGAGAGACCACGAAGAGTGAGGAAGAAAGGAGGAAAAGCCAAGAAAGAGGACAACTGGGGTTCAACTCCACTAAGGACTCTCTGAGGAACCTTACAGAATGCATATTAGATTTATTCCTTCCAAAAGGAAGGTACATTTAGCAACCAATTCTGATCCCCTATGGTTGACGGCTGCCCCTGAAGAGCTGTCAGTTCCTTAGACCTTTCAGGTTACACCTCTGTGATAACTGGCCTTCCACAACTTCAGAGAGTCCTGAAGTCAAAAAGTGGCGGTATGCTGGCCCTTGAGATAGGAAGCTGATGATATGCATAGTGCTGCCCACCACAGCTGCACCAAAATCAGGTGGGCTGAGGATATGTTGCAGTAAGCATAAAATATGTCAGCTACATAAGGTAACCATATTTGCCCACAACTCCCCACATACCTCACATACAGCCCTATTACTATACACTTCCCTCTACCACCTGAAAGTGAGGGCAAATTCCCCAGAGGAATAAACAAATGCATCATCTCGAACCACTGGACAAGAAATCTAAAATATATTCCAGGCTACAAGGAAAAGCAGCACAGAATAGATACAAAGATAACCTAAGGAAACAGAAGTGAATGGGGATATTTATATTTATAGTTTACCAAATAAACCAAAACATAAAAGAGACAGTGCCCATTCAACTAAGAAGTAGCATTCCCATAAGAATTTAACCTGATAACTAAGGACAAGCTTCACTCACTTGAAGTGATCTTGCAAAGAGACATTAAAGTCAAAGGCATCTCCCCGATCTGCAAAGCCAATGCCGATGAAAGCGCTGCGCCCTGAAAAAAAGGTAGGAAGACTCAGAATAGGAAGTGTCCCCTATGGCAAATTCTGCCCAATGAAAATATAACAGTCACCCTAAGTAGATGAAGTTTATGAATGTGAAACATTTTCTCACAGAGTAGGAGTCAGCAAACTATATACCCATGAGCCAAATCCTTCCATAGCTTGTTTTTGTAAATAAAGTTTTACTGGAACATAGACACATCAATTTGTTGACATATTGTCTATGGCTGCCTTAAAACTGCAAAAGTAAAACTGAGTAATTGCAACAAAGACCATTTGATCTGCAAAACCTAAAATATCTGTCTCTGTTTGCCAACCTCTGTTATAGACCATGTAGAAAAGATTGAGAAATTATAGGCCTAGATATAGATGAGTCAAGACAGTCCCACCAAAAACTACCATAAACAATGGACAAAACGAGTTATTTCTGTTGCTAGATATTATAAACTAAAATAAAATCTTAAGCCCTCCAGCCCACTGAATCGGCCCCTCTTAGCCAAGGAGACCCCAGAAAAACCTTAAAGCTGAGTTGCCAGCCATGAGGCAAAGAGAGGTCAGACACACCTAGTTATGCCCCTTCTCTTTTGGAGTTACTCTTTGTAACAAGATACAAAATCATTAACAGGCCTAAGGCCATGTTAGACAAAGGTTAAGCCACAGCTGCAGGTCCTCAATTTTCTTAACACATCACTTGAATCTGGTTATGTCCTATGGTTTGTCTCTGATTAACAGACTTCCTTAACGTTTTTTATTTTTGAGACAGAGTCTCACTCTGTCAGGGCTAGAGTACCCTGGTGTCAGCCTAGCTCACAGTAACCTCAAACTCCTGGGCTCAAGTGATCCTTCTGCCTCAGCCTCCCGAGTAGCTGGGACTATAGGCATGTGCCACCATGCCTAGCTAACTTTTTCTATATATTTTTAGTCAATTAATTTATTTCTATTTTTACTAGAGACGGGGTCTCACTCTTGCTCAGGCTGGTCTCGAACTCCTGAGCTCAAGCAATCTACCTGCCTCAGCCTCCCAGAGTGCTAGGATTACAGGCGTGAGCCACCGCACCCGGCCCTCAGATTTCCTTAACTTAAAACATTCATTCCAAGCCTTTAGACAAGGCTTCAGGCAAAGCGTCATTTTGATAACCAATTGCAAATCAAAAAATCTTTAAATCCACCTATAACCTATAAGCCCATCCCCTACCCCATGCCCTGCCTTTTCAGGACAAAATAATGTATGCTTTCCATGTCTTGATTTATTTTTACATGTAATTCCTGTCTCCCTAAAATGTGTAAAATCAAACTGTAACCCAACCACAGCAGGACTACTTGCTTAAGGCTTCTTAGGCTTGGCTCTCCAGACCATCGTCACATATATTTGGCTCAGAATAAACCTCTTTAAGTTATTTTACAGAGTTTGGGAATTTTTCCCTTGACAATATGCATTTTAATCTGTTTAAGTCTACCTATGAATTATCACATCTTGAATTTGTGTTCATTTGTATTACAAATAACATGTTAATCCTTCTCCTTTAGCAACTATAGTAACTTTGGAAAAAGAGGAAGAAAATTAAGCAAACTGAAGTAAAATAAATGCAATCGGAACACAGTTTGATCAAAGTGCACTGACTATTGTCCTAACTGCATTTCATTCAAAATCCAGATCCCTTACCAGTACCATCCTGGATCCGGATTACAAAGTAGCGGCTCGAATCTGTCACTGTCTCCACAGCAATACCAGGATATTGTTCTACTGGTGCCTGAGCAAAGAGCTCCCCTGAGATAAGAAAAAGACGTCTTTGAGCAGAGGAAGCAAAAATGTAGAACTCCAATTAACAAGTATTTCCATTCCAGTCCCCAACTTTAAGATACTTATAAAAGTACACCAAACCAATATCCTTAATGTCAGAGGGTCACCTGCACAGATTACCTGAAACTTTATCCTCGAGTTTGATATAGGCAATCTTTCCTTTTGAAGTGATTCGGAGGCGACCAGTCCAATCAGGCTGGTCTAATTTCCAGTCGGATGCCCTAGGATAGGAAAATAGGAAGCCTCAGGCCTTGGGTCTATGTCTTTAACATACTAAAAACTACCCAGAATGTTGTGCCATATTTTTATTTCCCTATCCTGGATCACCTATTCTTTCTACCTATTAAAGAATCATCAAGAATAACTCACGATCTCCTCTATACAGATGCCTCATGCTAAATATACTCCAAAGCAAGTAAAAGACAATGTTACTACTTGATTTTGGAGTCCAATAAGCATCATTAGAAACATGTAAAAGTACAAATAAAAGCAATAAATAATAAAATGTCTCATAATGATACTATTTTCTTACTATAGATGATATTCTGTATAACACTGCTTTACGAATCAAGTAACAGCAAAATCTACTAAATAAATATCCTGGGTAACAGTGGCCTTCCCAAATCACTAAACATATTTATCTTTCATAGAATTCAACCAATATTTACAATGCTTATGAAGTCACAGGCACTGTTGTAGGTGCTTGGGATACAACAGCAAATAAAGATTCCTGCCCTCATGAGGTTTACATTCTAACAGAAGATACACAATAAAAAAGAAACAGTAAATAACATAATTAGTATCTTAGAAGGCGGTAAATTCTAAGGTAAAAAGAAAATGTAGAGGCAGATAAGGATTGAGGGGACAGTAGGAGAGTCTACTAGTTGCAGCATTCAAAAGAGTGGTTAGGGTAGGTCTCATTAAGAAGGTGAAATGTGGGCCAGCGCGGTGGCTCATGCCTGTAATCCTAGCACTCTGGGAGGTCGAGACAGGAGGATTGCTCAAGGTCAAGAGTTCGAGACCAGCCTGAGCCAGAGTGAGACCCTGTCTCTATTAAAAATAGGAAGAAATTAATTGGCCAACTAAAAATATATAGAAAAAATTAGCCGGGCATGGTGGTACATGCCTGTTCTGACTCTAAAAAAAAAGAAAGTGAAATGTGAAAAAAAATGTGAAGCAAATGAGAGAGTCACCTATGTAGATATCTGGGGGAAAGTATTCTACGCATAGGGAACAGCTAGTGCAAAGATACTAAGGGAGTGGGGACGAGTGCCTGGTATGTTTGAAGGACAGCAAAGAAGCCACTGCTGTTAAAATAGAGTAGTAAGAGGTGGGAGAGATAACAAAAGACCAGATCATGCAGGGCCTTGTAGGCCATTTTAAGAACTTCAGCTTTACTCCCAGTGAAAAAAGAGCCATTACAGGTTTTCAGCAGATATGATCTCCCTTATATTTTAAAAGGATTACTATGTCTGCTGAATGGAGACAAGCTGTACGGACATGAGAACTAAAGCAGGGGGATTAGCCAAGAAACAAGTGTAGTAATCTAGAAAAGTCATAATGGTAGCAGAAGTGGCTACATTCTGGATATATTAAGGTAAAGGCAGCAGGATTTTCTAATGGATTAGATGTGGGGTAGAACAGAAAAAGAGAAATCAAAGATGACTCCAAGGTTTTTAGCCTGAGCAAAGGAGCTGTCAATAATTGAGATGAGGAAGGCTATAGGTAGAGCATGTCTGGCAAGAAAGATCAGGGGTTCAGTTTTGGATATGCTGAGTTTGAGATATCTAATAGGTTTTCAAGAGAAGATGTAAAGCAAGCAGTTGAACATATGAGACTGGAGTTCAGGAAAGACATCTAGGCTGGAGATACAAATGCTCATGAAAACATTAGAAAACACTGGGCCAAGCGCAGTGGCTCATGCCTGTAATCCCAGCACTCTGGGAGGCCGAGGCGGGAGGATTGCTTGAGCTCAGGAGTTCAAGACCAACCTGAGCAAGGGCACAGTGCTCATGCCTGTAGTCCCAGCTACCTGGGAGGCAGAGGCAGGAGGATCGCTTGAGCCAAGGAGTTTGAGGTTGCTGTGAGCTAGGCTAATGCCATGGCACTCCAGCCCACGCTAAAGACTCTGTCTCAGAAAAAAAAAAAAAACAACACTGAATATTTATAATCTGTGAATGAAATCTATGATATTATTTAGGACCAATTTTATAAAACATTGTATTTGCAATTTGTTCTCCCAGGCGTGTGGAAAAAGGAGGGCAAAGTAAAAGTTATCAATAATTCACCCCTTAGGAACCTAATGACTAATACTTGCAGGCTAAAAAAGCAAGAATGGAGTATATCTGACCAAGAATGAGTTTAACAATATGGTAAGCAAAAGGCTGAAAGGAGGAAAGTGAAAATTAAAACTAGTGCAGGTTTTGAACAGGATCTGTGAGATAAATCCTTCTCGTTCCCTTCCCTCTTGATGCCCTGCCCTCAAAAATGCTTAAGTACCTGAATCTGATACAGATTAGAGTGCCCTAAAGGTCCCCATATATTACATTTTTTAAAATGAGTCATTACTTATTGTAGTCATCACCAAGAGCTAGATGTAAGTGTAAATGGTCTATTAAAAATATTAGGAACAAGCCTACCAGATCTGTTTTTCTTAGACAAGTTCTTTATTTATCTTGTGTATCTAGTGTCCAACATTTAACAAATTCTCACTAAATGGATGGATATTCACGGCAGCAAATTCACTCAGCCTTGAGCCTTAGTGCCTCTCCCACTCTAAGACCCAGCCTAAACAACCTCTGGTTTTGCTGGCCTTCTGACAATACTCTAAACTGACCTCACAAATTTTCATTTACTTTAGTAATAAAACTTTATATATAAATCATTATTGTGTTTCATAGGAAGATTCCATGTGTACCTTTTATTAAATCCTTACAGCAGCCATGTGAAATAGCATGAAAAGCCTAACATATCTCTCTCTCTCTCTCTCTCTCTCTCTCTCTCTCTCTGACAAAAAAGAAAACACAGTAAGTACTAATGCCAAACTTCAAAGTCTGGTATTTTTTTCATTACATTAAAACACACTAATAGAATTTAATATTGATTAAGCTAGGGGAGGAGGATACTGATGAATAAAAAAAAAAGTTTTATAAGTTGGAAAATCATTGTCTATCCATTTATAAGTTTCTCATCAACCTAAATTTTCTCTCTCACAGTCCAGAAGTCTGGGCAGTGAAAGTCTGGGAAAGGATAGCTTACACTAGGTAAATCAAAGAAATTTATTCCCTTTGATCTTATCAGTTACTCGGAGGAGTCCTCCTGCTTGCTAAAAAGCCCAGTTTGTCCTTAAATGGCAGCCAAAAGAATAAATCATACTCATAATGTAAAATGGGTTCTGGTAAACAAGAAATATTAGGCAAACAAAAAGACTGAAAAGTAACATCTATCAAGCATCTATTATGTGCCAGGCATTATGCCCATTCTTGTGAAAATTAAAAGGATCTTGCAAACTAAGTGTTGTTATATATTTTTACAAATGAGGAAACCATTGTTCAAAACTTAAGTGATTTGCCAAAGGTAACACAGTAAATAAATGAAGAATCACAATTCAAGCTTAGTTCTGCTCTCTTCATTCACTATACTAAAAGAGTAACTGATGATAAAATGCTTCTGGGAGGCTAAAAAATGCCTATTGCATGGACAACACAGAAAGATAATGGGGAAAGAATAAAAGGAAAAGTAAGATGCTTTGAAAGCTCAGTGCAGTTAACTGACATAAGGAAAAAGGCTGTGAATAAACCACGAAATGAAGGGTGAGAAAGGGAAGGTATTTTTAAAAGCTTGAAGGAGAAGAAAAAGAATACACTTCAATGTGTATCATATCCTTTAGGAAGTCTTAGCTCCTGAAGTTGGAAGTCATGAGTTATTTGACCTTATCGAACAGTTCAATCAATGCTCACCTATGTGATTAGGTTCATCTGTATAATCTATTATACTAATTTCTTCTTTCAGTTGATATTCACAAGGTGCCCACCATGTGCCAGACACTGTGCTAGACCCTGGGAACACAACATTAAGAAAGACCTTAAGTTGTTCATAGTCTAGTGTGGAGAAAGAGGAGACTAAACAATCCATTACAATACAGAATGAAGAGTGCCTGTGACAGAGACAAGCATAGGGTGCTACGGAAGTACAGAGAACACACCTAAGCCAGAATGGAAGGGTCAGGCAGGGCTTTCCCAAGGAAACTGATGTCTAAGATGAGTCATATAGTACCCATGACCACCATCAAAAAGCATGTTGATTCCTATGCATGGCCAATTTGGGGTCTAACTGAAAGCTTCTTGAAAGTAGAACAACCTCTTTGCTAAAAAGATACAACCCACAGGGTCCAGAGCACAGATTGGCAGGCACAAAGATACTGCCTCATGATGAATGAACCTCTGGTAAGGAGGCAAAATAATGGGCACAAAGGGAGGATGATAAATGCCAAGATGAAAAATCATGATGGTGATGTGAGTCAGAGAGAGGAATAAGAACAGTATCTTATAACTGCTTTATAGTATTTCTTATATACTTTCATATCTATCATATGACTTCATTTTACCCTCTAAAAAACCCTTGTGAGGTACATATCAGAAAAGGTGTTATTTTCATTAACTTTTTTTTTCTATTTTACAGATTAGAAAACTGAGGCTTAGAGAGATTAAGAGATTTCTCCCTAAATTATACAGCTGTTAAGTGGCCAGGGCTCACACTCATTTTTCAGCATGTAACCCTCTTTCAACTACATAATGTCCTACAATATCCTCAGATCCTCACAATCACTGGATTACAAAGTGATTAGTTAAACCCTACAGAAAAAAATGCTGCTTTAATTTTGGAGGAAAAGGCTTTAGGAGAGGTTAAGAGAAGAAGTAGGAAAGGAAGATAGAAAACACTATATTAATCAAGAAAATATAATGAAAAGAAACAGGATGAACAATCATTGGAAAACTTATAATCGTAACCTCACTGGCAAAAGAGCTGAGGGAGAAACCAAATGGTGATGATATTTGGTGGCAAAACTGACAACAGTACAAAAGATAAAAAAGATCAGACAGTGATACAATGATTACCCACAAGTGTGCACAAGTATTGGATGTGTGTGTGAGAGAGAGAGAGGATGAGCATGACTAGGAGGATGACTGGCTGAAGGACGCAGGAAGAGAGAACGGAAGGTGACCGGCGATGAAGCAGGCACGACTGGATGTGGATGATGGGGAGCAGATGGGTGTCCTGGAAGGGTACGGGGGAGGAGGGGGGGCATGATGCAGGATGGTCATTAAAAAAAAAAAAAAAAAAAAAAAAACGGCGGAAACACTGACAGTCCAGAGTGAAGCTGGAGCAGGAGGACAGGGTGATGACAACCCAGGTGAGGAGGCTAGCAAGGTGACAACTCCGAGGTAGCAGTGGCAGGGACCGGCAGCGTGCTGAGGAGGAAACTGTCATGCCCGACTAGGTACGCGTGTGCAGCGGTGCCTCGGGCTCAGTACCTGTAACCGCGGTTGGAGGCCCGGGGCGGAATGCGGTAGACGCTGACGTCCGGCTTCACACACAGCACAGACTCGTACTCCAGCTCGGCCGCCATCTTGGCTCCGCTGTCCGCGCCGCCAGGGGCTAGGCGTAGAACCGGGGGCGAGACGTGGGGGCGGGGACTTGCGATACGTGACAACTTCCGCTTTTGACACTTCCGCGCGAGTTCAATTTAATTCCCGAGATTAACCTCCTTGGTGACGCAGATTAGGGGAGCCATATTGAAACCTGGAAACGATGAGGCCGCCCGGCTCACCATCTTGGGTAATGGCAAAGATACCTCCCAGTGCGTGATTCACTTTATGGAAATATCTGTTCCAAAGAGGTGCCGAGGGAAAGCGCCATCTTGCTCTCGGCAGGTGCCCGCAGTGCTCCGGGAGGACGAAGACCATCTTGAAACCTGGCGGATTATCTTCCAAGAGCCCCTTCTTAACTGTAGTTTCCCGGCGGAGGAGGAGTATATCACCTGTCAGTAATCCCAGACTGGATACCAACGGGAAATGTACGAGCCGGTCATAGACACGGTGGATTTTAACCCTCCAGAGTCTAAACGTTAAAAATACCCGGCCTGGTTTATTGCCTACTAGCCGATTTTCCAAGACGGCACCTGTTCAAATATTTTGCCGCACTTTTAGCTTGTATTCTGCATATCTTTTTGGAAAATTTGACCCTGTTAAATAAACTAAATAGGATCAACCCAATTCCTGACAAATTTGAAGAGCATAGTGAACTAGTAGCCGCTATTTGCTTCCAGTTCTATTATTATGATACAATTTTATGAAGCTTTATAAATATGTTCTTTCTGCACTCCAAATGTAAATTTACCACAACACTAAACTTAAAAACTATTTGCTCACAAACGATATAGCAAGTGGCAAAACAGAGATACGGACTCAAGTATGTCTCACTACAAGAGCGGCAGTCTTCATCACTTTGTCATGTTAACTGGTTGAAAACGTGCCTCTTATTTGTCTACCTAAGAAAGTGATGTCTTAAAATTCATTAAGAATGATTATATCTATCCCTAGCAAGGGTGTGGAGAATAGACTGCTTTCATACGCTATTGGCAGGAATGTAAATTGGTACAGCATTTTTGAAGGGAAATTTAGCAGACAGGATCAAAATATGAATTGTACATAACCTTTAATTTAGCAATTACATTAATAAGTACTTTAGAGAAATCCTTATATGCACAAAGTATGTACAATAATGTTTATGACAGTATTGTGTGTAATAGTGAAAAAATGGAAAACAACATGAATGTCTATCAATAGGAAATGGTTAATGGTATATATATTTCTATGGGATGCTTTGCACTAGTTACAGGTAGATTTTATATGTATATGATTGTACACACAGACATACAGATATTAAGGCCATTGAAAGAAAAGATTTTTAAAAACCTGCCAACTGAGGCCGGGCGCGGTGGCTCACGCCTGTAATCCTAGCACTGTGGGAGGCCGAGGCGGGCGGATAGCTCGAGGTCAGGAGTTCGAAACCAGCCTGAGCGACCCCGTCTCTACCAAAAATAGAAAGAAATTAATTGAGCAACTAAAAATATATACACAAAAAATTAGCCGGGCATGGTGGCACATGCCTGTAGTCCCAGCTACTCGGGAGGCTGAGGCAGGAGGATTGCTTGAGCCCAGGAGTTGAGGTTGCTGTGAGCTAGGCTGACGCCAGGGCACTCACTCTAGCCTGGGCAACAAAGCGAAAAAATAAAAAAAAAAAAAAAAAAAAAAAAAAAAAAAATATATATATATATATATGTATAATGAGAATATATGTAGCTAATATCTTCACTGAATACCTGTAAAAAAGAGAAATAAAGACAGAAAAGTGGTCTATGACTTGTTCTATGATCTTATCGGAAGCTTAGGTTATGTGACCACACCACATTGTACTTCCCGCCACCCCCTTCTGTCAATATTGCTGACAATCATTTATTGAGGATTCTGGTTTCTGGTTCACATCCTTACTGGTGTACACTCTTCCTCTCCTCCCAAATCTTGCCATCCTCTTAGAGACTTCAGAGTCCATATAGTTAACTCTTCCTGACCTAAATCTAATCCTCTTAACCTCTATTCCACCTCACCTCCTTGCCTCTCACAGGACTTTTTTATCACCCAAAATGGCTCCATTTCTGAAATCTTAGACTCTAATATCTACCCTATCACAAGTGCTTATCCTAACTTTTGTCACCACTGTAGTCCCATTACATCATGTTCTGCACACCTTAACTTTTTCTTTATTCCTACCTTCTCCCTGTTTGAGCTATTCTCTTGCCCCCATCCTTAAGCTTCCTTTTCTCTGTCTTTCCATCACAGCCAACTCAAAAAACTTCAGTTATATATATTACAACCATCCACCTCTATTATTCCCCAACAGCAAATCACACAAGTATAAAGATTGATGTCCCTGGCCGGGCACAGTGGCTCACGCCTGTAATCCTAGCAATCTGGGAGGCCAAGGCGGGTGGATCGCTCAAGGTCAGGAGTTCAAAACCAACCTGAGCAAGAGCGAGACCCCGTCTCTACTAAAAATAGAAAGAAATTAATTGGCCAACTAAAAAAAGATAGAAAAAATGAGCCGGGCATGGTGGTGCATGCCTGTAGCCCCAGCTACTCAGGAGACTGAGGCAGAAGGATTGCTTGATCCCAGGAGTTTGAGGTTGCTGTGAGCAAGGTTGATGCCACAGCACTCTAGCCCGGGCAACAGAGTATAAAAAAAAAAAAAAAAAAAAAAAAGATTGATGTCCCTAAAAGCTTATGGTTTGAGTTTCAGTTTTCCCTTAACACCCAGATTTGCCATTGCTAGTTTTTATTCTTATTCCTTTCGAGGGTTGCTCCAAATATTGCTGCTCTTTGCAAGCCTTCAATTCTAAGCCTTATCTTCTTCTTTCTTGACAGATAAATTATCTTACCACATCCCTAAGAAAATTAAATTTGCGTGAACTCTCTCAATGCCACCCAGCTGCCCTTAGTCCTATCTGTATCTTTACTTTCTATACTTTCTGTATCTTTACTTACTATTCTTTCTCCTATCCACTTGTGAGTGCCCTGGATTCTCTACTCCCCAACCTCCTCAGGGGCCTGGCTCTATCAGCTATTTTCTTTCTTTCTTGTATCTTTTTTTGTAAGCTGAAGAATGACTTTTTTTTTCCTCAGATGGGGTCTTACTTTGTTGCCCAGGCTAGGGTGCAGTGGTGTCATCATAGCTTACTGCAACCTCAAAATCGTGGGCTAAGCTATCCTCTTGCTTCAGCCTCCAGAGTAGCTTGGAATATAGGCCCACACCAGCACATCTGGCTAATATTTTTTCTATTTCTTTTTCTTTCTTTCTTTTCTTTCTTCTTCTTTTATTTTTTTTTTTGTAGAGATAGGGTCTCACTATGTTGTTCAGGCTAGTCTCAAGCTCCTGGCCTCAAGTGACCCTCTCAACTCGGCCTCCCAAAGTGCTAGGATTACAGGTGAGAATCATTGTGTCTAATTTTTTTATTTTAATAGATTTAGGGGGTGCCAATTAAATACTATTACATGTATATATTGTATAGTATTGGAGTCTGGGTTTCCTGTATCTTAAAACTCCCATTTTCCATTCACCCCCTTCCCTCAGCATGTAAGCATATTCAAACCCTTAACCATCTCTTTTCTTCATATACATTTAAATTTCCCTTGTCTTACCATCTCTTAGTACAAATTTTTTTTTCTCTCTTAATTGGTTAGCAGGTTTTCCATAGGTCTTAGTACAAATTTAAAGTTCTCTTGCTTCTCTATCTCTTCTCTTAATACAGATTTAAAGTTTTCCACCTTTCATAGCCAATTACATATTAAGTATATACTCATTTCAACTTGCTCATCTTTTTAATTCTTAACTCACTACCCTCTTACCTTCTGCTTCTTCCACTCCATAATAGAGAAAACTATTGTCATTAAAATCACTAGTGACCTTCAAATAAGCAAACCTAGTAGAATCATTTTATTTATCAATTATTTAATCAATTTATTTAATATATCTTGTTTCTGTTCCCTCCATTCTATTCTCATTACCCTAATTCAGGCCCTTATCCTCTCTCTCTTGGACTTGCACTCCTTGCCAATTCACCCTACCTCTATTCTTGTCTTCATCTAATGTATCATGTAGAAAAATCTGCATCAAATTACTCCTCTTGCTCAAAATTCTTCAATAATCTTCCAGTGCTAGTCAGATAAAATGCAAACTGTTGCAAGGTAAATAACTCCCTTCATTATCTAGCCCCTGCTTGTCATAGAGATAAAGCCCCGGTCTTGTCCAGCTTTATCTCTATGACTTCTAACCTTTCACTTAAAATTTCAGTAATCCTACAATATTTCTGGCTCCCTGAACTGTTCATGTTCTACATATTCTTCATACCTTTGCATGCATTAAAACTTCTGCATTAATTAATTGACCGAAACACTCTCCCTAGCCTGTCAATTTGGCAAACTGATACTTTTACGTATCAGCCCAAATAATACCTCCTCTGTGACTTTCCCAGATATTTTAGATTTTCTTTAATGTTTCTACTTCCTTTTGTTATATCAATCTTTTTCTTGTACCTTATGTTACTACACTTCAAATATCTCCCACTAAAGCACAAGTTCCATAAAAGCAGGAACTTTGCTTTTTCATCTTTATGTTCCCAACACTCAGCACACCATTCACATAATAGGCATCCAATAATATTTGTTGAATATTGAAAAATTTCAGTTTTGTTTTTTTTTTTATTTTTTTTCAAGAAACCGAAATCTAGAGAAAAATTTCAGTTTAAGTCTAATAATTTAACTTATTAATTTGTCCATTTCCCCAAATTCCTCTATTTCAGGACCCTACATGTACCTTGTAAAAAAAAATTCAGAGTATAGAAGGGTATAAAATGAAAAGTAATAATTCACATCTCTATATTATGAACAACTTTATACCAACAAATTCAACAACTTAAATGAAATGATCATCGATAGACACAATTTACAAAAAATAATTCAAAAAGAGAAAATCTGAATAGTTCATATCTCTTAAAGAAATTGAATTCATAACTGAAAACCTTCCCACAAAGAAAACTCCAGGCCCACATGGCTTGACTAGAGATCAGACATTTTAGGAACAAATAATATGAATTCTATACAAACACTCCAAGAAAACATAAGAGGAAGAACACTTCACAACTAATTTTTATGAAATAATCATTACCTTGATATCAAAACTAGACAAAGATGTTAAAATAAAACTATATGCAATATCTTTCGTGAGCAAATATTCTTAATAAAATACCAACAAATCAAGTCCAACAATATGTGAAAAGGATATAACATGCCATAACTAATTGGAGTTTGCCCCAAGAATTTAAGTTTAGTTTAATATTCAAAAATCAATAAATGCAGCCGGGCGCGGTGGCTTACGCCTGTAATCCTAGCACTCTGGAAGGCAGAGGAGGGCGGATTGCTCAGGGGTTTGAAACCAGCCTGAACAAGAGCAAGACCCCATCTCTACTAAAATTAGAAAGAAATTAATTGGCCAACTAAAAATATATAGAAAAAAATTAGCCGGGCATGGTGGCGCATGCCTGTAGTCCCAGCTACTTGGAAGGCTGAGGCAGGAGGATCGCTTGAGCCCAGGAGTCTGAGGTTGCTGTGAGCTAGGCTGACGCCACGGCACTCACTCTAGCCTGGGCAACAGAGTGAGACTGCCTCAAAAAAAAAAAAAAAAATCAATAAATGTAACACACCATATTAACAGGATAAAGAAAAAGCACATGATCATCTCACTAGAAGCAGAAAAAAGCACATCATCTTCCTCACTCTCACCCACAATGTCCTCTCTAGCTTAACAGATCATGTTGCCATAATTTTCCAAGTATAGCATTTTTATTCACACTGAACATATTTGCACAGTCTGAAGTGGCCTTCCCATTCATTCCTTGATGAGATGCCTGTAGATACAATTTATAATATATAGCAATTTATTTGAGAAGTTTTCCTCAACTTTTGTAAACATGACTAGTAACTGCGTCCTCTATGTTCCCACAACATTTTTTTTTTTTTTTGAGACACAGTCTCACTTTGTTGCCCAGGCTAGAGTGAGTGCCGTGGCGTCAGCCTAGCTCACAGCAACCTCAATCTCCTGGGCTCAAGCAATCCTGCTGCCTCAGCCTCCCAAGTAGCTGGGACTACAGGCATGTGCCACCATGCCCGGCTAATTTTTTCTATATATATATTTTAGTTGGCCAATTAATTTCTTTCTATTTATAGTAGAGATGGGGTCTCGCTCTTGCTCAGGCTGGTCTCGAACTCCTGAGCTCAAACGATCCGCCCACCTCGGCCTCCCAGAGAGCTAGAATTACAGGCTTGAGCCACCGCGCCCAGCCCCCACAACATTTTTTATACCTGTTTCAGTTCTTATCACATTGCATTCAACTGCTTATTGGCCCATCTGTTTTCTAAGAGCAAGAAACATGTTTGTATTTTCCCAGCATTTAGCACAGTTTCCAGAATATTGTAAGAGTTTTGTAGATTTGTTTGTTAAACAAATGATCATTTCAGCCCACCTTGACAGGAATCATTTGTTCTTTCCCAATCAAGATAATTAAAAATGTCTTGGCTGAATCCACCTCTGCCCACCACTGGGGGGTAGTAGCTACACAATTCAGAGGTTCTGGGCTGGAGAATTAGATTGTGCTAAAAATCAAGCTAATTTTCTTGTATGTGTGACTTTTTAAGTATATGTAATTTAACCAAGTTTAACAAAAGCACTTTTGTTCTAAATGATAGAAGCCTTCCCCATCTCAAATCTTGCAGACATTATTTAAACATGGAAATATATCATGGTTTTCTTGACTTATTCTCCCCCAGTAACATATTTCCCAGCTCTTTCTTCTTTACTCACACACAAAAAGTTATTTATCACAGGTTTTAAGATTCTGACTTACCTGTGTTCAGGTACTGTTGTCAATGGTATTAACATTCCATTTAATACCATTTTATGGTATTAAAGTATGATTTTCCTAAATCCTGTAGTTGTTACATAAGCAGTGATAATAAAAAGTTAATGAGATTTGAATTATAGTTTGAATTATATTTTTAGCTAGAATGGACCTTAGTGACCTTCAGGTTCAAATCTCATATTTTACACATAAGAGACTTGAATTCTAGATATATTAAGCCATTTGTCCAAAGACAGTTGGTGATGCAGTCAGGATTGGAACCTCATATCTCATGATTTACAAACTAACACTCGTCACCATACCACACTATCTAATATAAGAATATACTGGGTCAAAAATAGTATACATGTGTAGTCTTTCAGACACATCTATCTTTTTTACCATAAAGATATTTTCACAAGTATGCAAAGATCTATGGAACATTTATTGCAGTATTTTTAAACTAAAAAATGAAAATAATCTAAATGTCCACAATCTGGAATTGATAAAATAAATTATGGTCTATCTTCCAATGAAGTACTATTTGCCTGTTAAAATTTTAGCTTCTAGGGAGGGGAGGTAAAGGCAATACGCATAACCTAAACATTTGTACCCCCATAATATGCTGAAATACAATAAAAAAAATTTAGCTTGATCTATCTGTGCTGATATGAAAAGTTAAATTAATAAGATACAGAAGAAAGAGTATAATATTAGGTCATTATATAAAACAATGAATATAAAATATTTAGGCTTTAACAGGCATAAAATAACGGTGGGACTTTAGTCAAGCCACTTAATAAGGACTATTAATTTCTAGGGAATGGAAAGAGAAAAGGTAGAGAAATTTTTTTCATTTTATACCCTACCTTACATTGCTCTTTATAATGATAGTAAACTTATAAATCAAGAGCCATTCATATAAAATTTTAAACATGCAAATAAAACTACATATTTCTTAAGAAGGCATACATATCTAAAAAAAAAGTATAAAAGTATGAAGCAGAGAAAAGTGGTTACTTTTAGGGAAGGAGGGAGATAAAAGACTTGGGAAAGGAATATGCCAGGAGTTTCTACTCTATTTTAATGTTTTATATCTATAAAAAAATACCTGAAGTAAATAAGAAAAATATTGACTCCTTGATAAGCTGCTTAGTTATGACTTGAAAAAGCTAATGTTAATTACATTATTTTATATAATTTTTTTTCTGTTTTTAAGTCTTCATAATAATAAAATGGAGAGAAGTCCAAGGAGTAAAAATAAAAAAATAAATGATGAAGAAATGCCCTTATAAAATACTGAATGATATAAGTGAGTTACACAGCTATATGTATTGTTTAAAATGAGTATGTGCTATGTTAAAAAGCACACAACAAACACATATATAATACTTTCATGTGCATAGAAAAATCATGAAAAGGATACACTTGCAGAGTTTCATAACAGTTACCACCTGGGAAGTGGACTTAGGAAGAGAAGAAGTAGAGAAAGAATTTTAACTTCTTTATTTACACATGTCCGCACTTGGTTCTTACAATGATCATGTATTAGTTTTGTAATTCAAAAAATGAACACTTTTGAAAGTTAAAAACACTATACTGGTCTTACCATGATTTCATAACTTTTTAATTAAATAGTAAACAAAGTCAGCCATTAACCTAAATCTAACATCCCTACTCCTTGCTCTGCAATAGTGTAGGCAATAGGCTCTACTTGTAAATTTGACAGTCTCTAAATCTGAGGGGTAAGGAATTCTAACTTTTTCTGATTTATTTACTGCTGTTTTCCCAACACCTAGAACAGTGCCTGACACATGGTAGGTGTTCAATCAATATTTGTAGTTTGAATGATAATGAGCTAGAGACCTAGAGAGAGAAAAAGACAGCCCTTGAACTATAGCATGTAGGATCACGGCCACTTTAGCACTTGTGGAGAAAACCTTATCAGGTCCTACAACTCCGAAAAGCAAAGGGTGTGTCTCATTGGAGACACCCGCAGTTCCAAGTGAGAACTCTTAAGTTAGGATTCTGTTTCCCCATGACTTACGGGAAATATCCTTTTCCTCCGGTGTCCAAGTTCCGACAGCTACAGACGTGAGTAATGATTTGGCCCCAGGGAGGTTTACAGCAATGACTCACCCTTTGAGAATCTCCACTCCATAACAAGGATGTGAGGTAGGTGGCAGGTGCTGCATGCAATTAGAAGGATCAGGCGCTAGAACTAAAGATACCTGCTTTTTCCCTCAACTCTACCACCCCGTCCAACACCATCAAACCCAAATCCAGCCGAAGGGATTTCTACTCCCTGCCAAAGTTACTAAGCTGTGGATGCTTTACTAAGGAAATACTCGATTTCCAGAGTAATGTTCTTATTCAGCGAAGAGTCTTACAGGACATTTCTCACACCCCAGATGGTCAAAAAATTAAAAAATCTGTCAATGCCCAGTTCTGGCAAGGATGCGGGGCAATGAGAACTGGTGGGACTTCGGAAGTTTCTAATAAAGTTTAACAGGTTCATAAGTTATCAACCGAGAGTTCCCCGCTTAGGTAGAGCAACTCCTGCAAATGTACAGGAGGGAAAATGTGCAAGAATTTCACTCCAGTGTTGTTCACCATTCATAATAGCAAGACACTGGAAATAACTCAAATGTCCCTCATTAGAGCAAATAAGTTATGGTATATCCATATAATGGAATAGTATGAACAGCGAATATGAATGAACTATTTGATATGTGCATCAATATGGATAGATGACAAAAACACAATGTTAAGCGAGGGGGAGGGGAACAAGTTAAAAGATAAAACAAAGCCATCCCATTTGTACAATGTTATGAAATGGTCAAATCTAAAATCATGTAGTTTGAGAAACACACGTAGCTAATAAAGCCACTTTAAAAATATAAGAAAGTCTGGGCATGGTGGCTCATGCCTGTGATCCTAGCACTTTGGGAGGTTGAGTTGGGAGTATGGTTTGAACTGAGTCTGGTCTCAGTTCAAGACCAGACTGAGGCCGGGCGCGGTGGCTCACGCCTATAATCCTAGCACTCTGGGAGGCTGAGGTGGGCGGATTGCTTGAGCTCAGGAGTTCAAAACCAGCCTGAGCAAGAGCGAGACCCTGTCTCTACTATAAAGAGAAAGAAATTAATTGGCCAACTAATATATATGGAAAAAATTAGCCAGGCATGGTGGTTCATACCTGTAGTCTCAGCTACTTGGGAGGCTGAGGCAGCAGGATTGCTTGAGCCCAGGAGTTTGAGGTTGCTGTGAGCTAGGCTGATGCCACAGCACTCACTCTAGCCTGGGCAACAAAGTGAGACTCTGTCTCAAAAAAAAACCAACAAAAAAAGACCAGACTGAGCAACATAGCAAGACCCTGTCTCTACAAAAAGTAAAAACAAATTAGCTTGGCATAGTGACATGGATCTGTAGTCACAGCACTTGGGAGGCTGAGGCAGGAGGATCACTTGAGCCCAGGAGTTTGAGGTTGCTGTGAGCTAGGCTGACACCACGGCACTGTAGGCCAGGTGACAGAACAAGACTCTGTCTCAAAAAAGGTAAGAAAATAATAAACACAAAATTCCCAATTGTGTTACTTAGGAATGGGGGGTACAGGACGGAGACCAGGGTAAGCCCAGGGGGTGCTTGAGATATGCTGATAGCATTCTTCTGAATCTGAGGGATAATAAGCTCATGGGTGGTAATTTTACTATTATTCAGAACATACATATTCATTATATGTACTCTTCCAAATGTATGATACAACACGGTAAAATTTAAAAAGGGATGGTGAAGGAACTAAGTTATCAGGTATTGATTTCAATAATAAACACTTTGTATAATAATAATGGTGATTATATTACCTAATATATATATATATATATAGTGTCTTTAAGATTATAAAATGCTTTCACATATGCCATCTCATTTATTTTTCACAACAATCTTGCCTAGTAGGTAGTATTATTCCCATTTTTATAAAAAATATGCTGAGCTACAAAAAGGTCAGTGACTTCCTAGTCCAATATATAAAAGTCAGGAAAGAAAAACCCTAAATTCCTAATACCAAAGCAATAGCTGACTATAACTTATATTTAAATGTCTGCATGTATTATGTGTATTTTTGTGCTTATGGTTGAATTATAGTAATGACTAACATTTATTAAGTACTGAGTACTACTGTTCTACATGCTTGTATGCATTATATCACTTATCCTCACATGAGATAAGTACGGTTACTATCATGCCCACTTTACAGATGAAGAAACTAATACAGTGTGATTAAGTAATTTGTCCACAGGCAGAAGTGGCAGCCATAGATTGTGTGTCAATAATTTGTTCCTTTTCCCCTCAACCTCTTCATCTATAAAATGGACAGAATATATGAGTTATAACAAATACACAGATCCTTGTTATTCATGGATTCTATATTTGCAAATTCACCTACTTGCTGAAATTTATCTGTAACCCCAAAGCCAATATTTGTAGGCTTTTGTGGTCATCCTCAGACATACCAAGAGTGTCAAAAAACTTGAGTCACTGGACATACAGGAAGGTAGCTGAGGTCAAACAAGGTGACACTCTGCTCTCTTGTTTCAGTTCCCATACTGTTAACCAGTAGCCTTTTAGCAGTCTATGTAGCACCATGCTTTTCATAGGAACCCAGCTGTGGTCAAACAAGTTGACACTTGGCTTTGTTGTTTAAGCTCTCACACTATGAACAGTGTCCTATTGCAGACGATTTAGTGCCCACATGTTTCACATATTTTTTTCAGAGATGGTCTCTTGGTAATTTGCCCAGGCTAGACTCTAACTCTGGTCCTCAAACAGTCCTCCCACCTCAGCCTCTAGAGTAGCTAAGACTACAAGCACAGGCCACAACACCTGGCTCATTTTGGGAATTTTTTGTTGGTGATTTCATCATTTAAAATGGTCCTCAAGTATAGTGCTGACATGCTATCCAGTGTTCCTAAGCATAAGAAGGCTTTGATATACCTTAGAGAGGAAATACGTGTGTTAGATAAACTTCATTCAGGCATGTTACAGTGCTGTTGTTAGAAAGGTCAATGTTAACAAATTAGCAACATATAGAAGGTGTCTTTATGCAGAAACACACATAAAACAAAGTTATATATTGATCCTTTGAAGAAAATGTTGCAACCAGAGGCTGGCAAGAATCTAACCCTAAAATTCCCCTAGGAGCAATAATTCCATATTGGCTAATTCAGTGTTCTTGATGACTTTATAAAACAACATAACTACCTAGAATAACAAGAGAATCGACTGTATTAGCATTCAGGGAAGCATAGTGACTAAAAGCACAGGCCCTGGAGGCCAACTGTCCGGTTGTGATTCTGTCGGTTTACATAGTGGTGTGAATTTGGGCATGTCATTAGCCTCTTTGCATCTCAGTGCCCTTTTTAACAATGAGGTACCTATCTCATCATTAAAGTGCTGGGAGAGTTCAATAACATACAGCCAATCAAGTGTTCAGCATAGTGCCTGGTAAATAAACCTTCATTGTGTAAGTTATTAGCATTATTAATACTAACATTTGAAATAAGAATTATTATATTTGTTTAGGTAAATATAAACATTGGTACACTGATAATTTAGTATTTCAGAAGCTATACAACAGAGAACATAATAACTAAAACATAATTAACATTCCAAAACCTTTTCTCCCTAACGACTAACAAATCTACCCAGTGTAGTATGATATGAAGAGATTTAGAAGGAGCATTTTATCTATAATGGAAATGTTTATGTATCATCCCTTTCTTTTGCCTGCATTCTAGTGGAAATGAAATGGAGAAGAAGAGACAAGGGAGAAAAAAAATGGAGAATACATTTTCTAAATACTGCACATATAGGATAGCCAACCTAAAAATTCATAAAACGCACTCAAAAGTTTATCTAGACCTACATTTACAAGAGCTATCTACCCCTCCATAGTTCTGTATCCTGCCCCCCACTTCCAGAAAACATTCCCATGAATTCTCATTAGATTAGTTGGACACAAACTGAAGGCTTGTCCCCTTGTCCACTTTCAAGTTCATGGAACTAAGGTCACAAAGGGTGTTAATGAAACAAGTGCCCACACTCTGTTTCCTTCCCCTTTAGTTTCCCTTCCCTGGCAGTCCTAGCTCGAAATAGAAAGTAAATAGAAAGTAAAAAATAAATAAATAAATAAATCAACAGAAGAAACAAAGTTTGTTGGATTTTCTTTAAACCAGTCAGATTTGGCAGATTTATCATGCTAAACTTGGCTGATTTCTTTCAAGATCCAGGCGTAGATATATCTGATATTTATTATGATGATCGACTGTTTTTGTTTTGTCTTGTTTACTTTTCAACTGTGTTATTTTAATTTCTGGAGACCTTTATTTTTTTAATTTGTGTTCCTACTTGGTTTTACTGTAACTATGTTCCTAATTTGGCAGTTAGACTCTAAGAATATACTAATCTACATCCTTGATGGCCACAGGTTAGGATTTAATTTGACAAAAAGGATGTGATATAACTCTGGGAAGGGAACAATCTGTAAATTATTTGCTACTTGTCCAGGATGGGAGAATGGTTTTGATCTAACAGGCAACTGGAATTCACATTAGTTTTTTTATACAATGGCTAACTTTCGTCGAGTGCATATGTGCTAGCACTGTTCTAGGTGTTTCACATGTATTAATTAATTTACTTCTAACAATCCTATATACTAGGTAGCAAATATTCCCTGAATAAGTCATTTTCCAGCCAAGAAATTTGAAACCATTGTAGGTCCTTCAAAAGGAATATTTAATACAAGGTCTTGGATTATAGGCATGAGCCACTGCGCCCGGCCCATTCTTTTACTTTTAAAATAGATTTGCAGGCCGGGGCCCGGTGGCTCACGCCTGTAATCCTAGCATTCTGGGAGGCTGAGGCAGGTGGATTGCTCTAGGTCAGAAGTTCGAAACCAGCCTGAGCGAGACCCTGTCTCTACTAAAAATAGAAAGAAATTAATTGATCAACTAAAAATATATATACAAAAAATTAGCCGGGCATGGTGGCACATGCCTGTAGTCCCAGCTACTTGGGAGGCTGAGGCAGCAGGATTGCTTGAGCCCAGGAGTTTGAGGTTGCTGTGAGCTAGGCTGATGCCATGGCATTCACTCTAGCCTGGGCAACTAAGTGAGACTGTGTCTCAAAAAAAACAAAAACAACAACAACAACAAAAAATATTTCTAGGTCAAGCATCTACCCCATGGTCAAGTAGTTATTACTGAAATTGAAAGTCAAATCCATGTTTCCAGATTCTTGTCTAGTGTTCTTTTCACCTCAGGAATCTTTTCTTCCATGAAGTTTTCCCAGCAATGTCTAATCACCATTAATCTTACCCTTTGCTGACCAGCCATAGCACTTGTCTATGTCATCCACAGTTTTTGACACTTAGTTATATTTAATTTACAGTATAGATTATTATGTATGATCTAATAATAGATTTAATTATTTTTCATTAAAGTCCTTAAGTACAGTAACTTTGTCATATGTTTATTTCTAATTCTGTCAGAGAAAACAGGCTAAAGATTCTGTAATTCTAAAATTTTTATTTTAGCCAAATGAACTTTAATAAAGATCTTGGCTGGGCGCGGTGGCTCAAGCCTGTAATCCTAGCTCTCTGGGAGGCCGAGGTGGGCGGATCCTTTGAGCTCAGGAGTTAGAGACCAGCCTGAGCAAGAGCGAGACCCCATCTCTACTATAAATAGAAAGAAATTAATTGGCCAACTAATATATATAGAAAAAATTAGCCGGGCACGGTGGCACATGCCTGTAGTCCCAGCTACTTGGGAGGCTGAGGCAGCAGGATTGCTTGAGCCCAGGAGTTTAAGGTTGCTGTGAGCTAGGCTGACGCCACGGCACTTACTCTAGCCTGGGCAATAAAGTGAGACTCTGTCTCAAAAAAAAATAAAAAATAAAAAAAAATAAAGATCTCCATCATTGACAATGTAGAATTAATCAGTGACTTGTAAAAGGTTTTAATATGGACACCTTTGTAATACATATTCAAAATTTCATTTTTTCCAAAGCATCTAATCTCATATTAGATCTTTGCATTTAGATTTTGCATTTAGATATTTGCATTTAGACATTCAAAAAGGAACAAAACAGAAGTGAGCCACAATAACTTCTCAGAATTTCCCACATTACACCACAAAACAACTGGTGCTTTATAAGAAGAGAGAGAGGGCATACAGAAACAGGAACACTATTCACAGGATGTTTTCAATAATTTGCTTCCTGACCTGAAAATCCAAGGAATACAGCCGGGAGTCCTCGAACTAGTTTGAATTGCTGTATACTCTTTAGAGAGAAAGGAATCAGTAAAACTGAATCAACACCAGAAACAACTTTAAGAACTCAAATTAACTCTTTGAATTATATTCAGAAGTCAACATCCTTTCCAAACAAACATTTGTTCATTTATTGGTACCCCAAATGTATTATACCAGGCATGATAACAGGCATTGGAGATATAAACAATTCACGGTCAAGCAGGGCAGAGAGACAGATAAATTATTATTTTCCAGCACAGTTAGTGCCTGACAGATTTCTACACATTCTTATGGCATTTCTACACATTCTTATGGCACCTCTTCAGGGCATCTTCTTTAGGTCTGTTTCAGGGAGAATTAGTCATTCCTTTTTCCATGTCCCCAGGTGTATTATGCCCTCCCAACACCCCCTACTGCATTATAGTGCATTATAGTTATATGCATCTCTCGCTGCTTCTGCATCTCCCTCTGGGCAGAGCATGGTGTCTGTCACAGGAATAGACCACATGTTCATGATGTTGAACTTTGTGGTACAGACCTTATCAAGTGGAAAAGATACTCTCACCACTGTTGAGAGTGTAAATGGGTGGAGTCTCCTTAGTGGAAAATTCCATATCTCTCAAAAATTTTAATGTGCATGCTCTTAGATTTAACAATTCCAATTCTAGAGATCTATTGTGCAGAAATATCGACAGATGTGTAAAGATAGGAGTGCTCATTGAGCATTGTTTATAACAGCTTAAAATGGGATAAAAACTGAATATTCATCAACAGAGGAATAATTGATTTAATGGCACAACATGGAGCAATTTAAAAAGTATAATTTGCACCAATATGTCCTGATATGAAAAGATAAGTGGAGGTCGGGTGCAGTGGCTCACGCCTGTAATCCTAGCACTCTGGGAGGCCGAGGCGGGCGGATTGCTCGAGGTCAAGAGTTCTAAACCAGCCTGAGCAAGAGCGAGACCCCCGTCTCTACTATAAATAGAAACAAATTAATTGGCCAACTAATATAGATAGAAAAAATTAGCTGGGCATGGTGGTGCATGTCTGTAGTCCCAACTACTCGGGAGGCTGAGGCAGCAGGATTGCTTGAGCCCAGGAGTTTGAGGTTGCTGTGAGCTAGGCTGACTCTATGGCACTCACGCTAGCCTGGGCAACAAAGCAAGACTCTGTCTCAAAAAAAAAAGAAAAGATAAGTGGAAAAAGCAGAGCAAAATAATATGTGTAATGGAATTACATTTGTATTTATGAAAGAGATTACCCCTGAGAAGGAGAACAAGGACAGCTAGGTGTCGGAGAAATTTTAGTTTTTACTTTAATCCTTCTATATTTTATTTTTTACCATGAGAATTATTTTCTTTTATAGTTTTTATTTTATATATACATGTACATATATGAATGAATATACATGTATGGCAATCCTGTCTATCCTTTGTATGTTTTCTGAATATCACCATTATTCAGTGCTTTCAAATATTGAAGGAAAAAAGCAAAAAATGATCAATAGAATTATGTGCACTAACGTGGAATATGCCCTAATATACTGTTTTGTCTTTTTGTTTGTTTGTTTGTTTGTTTTTTGAGACAGTCTTACTCTGTTGCCTGTGTTAGAGTGCCATGGCATCAGCCTAGCTCATAGCAACCTCAAACCCCTGGGCTCAAGCAATCCTCCTGCCTCAGCCTCCCAAGTAGCTGGGACTACAGGCACGCATCACCATGCCCAGCTAATTTTTTCTATTTTTTAGTAGAGACAGGGTCTCACTCTTGCTCAGGCTGGTCTCGAACTCCTGAGCTCAAATGATCCACCCACCTTGGCCTTCCAGAGTGCTAGGATTACATGCGTGAGCCACTGTGCTGGGCCTCTAATATATTGTTAAGTGAAAAATTAAGTCATAAAATCATATGTAGATTATAATCTTATTTTTGTTCAAAATTACCTTTTTAAAAATATGTGCTATATTCAGAAAAAGTTTGGGAAGAATGAACACTAATCTATTATAAAACAGGGCCGGGCGCGGTGGCTCACGCCTGTAATCCTAGCACTCTGGGAGGCCGAGGCGGGCGGATTGCTCAAGGTCAGGAGTTCAAAACCAGCCTGAGCGAGACCCCGTCTCTACTATAAAAATGGAAAGAAATTAATTGCCCGACTAATATATATATAGAAAAAAATTAGCCGGGCATGGTGGCGCATGCCTATAGTCCCAGCTACTCGGGAGGCTGAGGCAGTAGGATTGCTTGAGCCCAGGAGTTTGAGGTTGCTGTGAGCTAGGCTGACGCCAGGCACTCTACTCAGGTCAACAGAGTGAGACTCTGTCTCAAAAAAAAAAAAACAGCTACTTCTGGCAATAGAATTGGAAATGAAAACTTTCGTTTTTTTAATCCTTTATACTCCTGTATTGTTTTAAGTTATCTTTTTATGATTATGCTCTACTTTTGTAATTAAATAATGATAACAGTGGAAATAAATACTACTTGACTCCTGGCATTTTTCTTAGGTCTTTCTGCCTCAAGAATATTCCTTAATGATTTGACCCCAAATAAGAGGAGGAGCAGACATTGTTTGGACATGGACTGAAGCCTTTATAACAGACAACAGTGTTCAAATATATTTGACCCAAATAAACTTTATTTCATCTGCATATATGTAAAAGAATAATATGAGTGAGAATTCTTTACAACATATGCTTTAAGCAGGAATCATCTTTAGTGCTCTGCACTCCTTCATGATGAAACACAAGCTAGACTCCTGCCTGTTCTCCAGTGCCTGCTGCCCTCCCCCACCTACCTGCCCTCTCCCACCTACCTGCCCTCTCTCACCTACCTACCTTGGACTTTTCTCCACTTACACCTTAAGCAGCTTTTCACCTTTTCCTGTCTTTAGAAGACCTATGGTTATTTAAGTACTTGCTCACATCTTATTTCTACCTTAAGACTTTCCTAGATTGCCCCGGGCTAAATATACACCTGCCTATTGTGTTCTACTATTTTACTTCTGATATTATAGTCTGGGTTGTATTACAGTTGTGTGTGTGTGTGTGTGCATGTATGGATATATATTCCCACTCGATTGTGAATCTCTATAATTGGAACAGAGTTTAATTCATCCTGACTGTAGCACGATGTAGTTTGTTACACATACTGGGCATTTAAGAAATGTTATTTGAGCTTAATTAAATGGGTTTGTACAGGTCATTCCTTCCCAACCACTTCTTCCCTCAATCCTCACGTCTCATAGAATCATTTTTCTTTGCATTTCTGAAACAAGACAAAAGCGAAACCTATAATCTATTATAGGAGAGAAGCTTATGTACAGAAGTACTCTCTCTCTCTAACCACACTCTGTCCTGCAGACAATGTCTCAGAATGTACCCATTTTACTTCTCTTTTTTGACTTTTCTTACCTAAGCCGTTTGGAAATGACTCACTTTAAAGCTCTTCCTGTGATGTCAGAGAGTGGTTTAGAGCGTGAGGCTAAATTTACTAACAGAAAAAGAGAGAGAGGAAAGAGGGAATGAGCGTTCAACAAATTTTCTAAACATACTTCCTGACTTCCTTGTGACCAAGTGTGGGGGACGAGACAGGACTTGTGGGGACCTCCAGATTGGTGCTGAATCCTTCAGCTACTATCTCCATTTTTTGGTAAGAAAACCCAGATCCACCTGCTGACTTGATTGAGGGTCATTATCTTCTATTTCTCCCATTCATTTTCCAACTTTTATTTCTTTTGTCTTAACCCCATGTCCACCTTTCTTTTCCTAAATTACATTTCACATTATATTTGTCTTTTAACATTTTCATTCTGGAACTAATAATGAATTTTATGTCGTTTTTTCCCCCTCTCTTAAATTGGCTGTGTATTTCCTTCTGGCATTTTATTCTAGCTTTCCCCACTAGTTTGTTTTTCAAATCACTGATTGCTTATATATGTATATTTTTCTCATTCCATTTCCCTCTTTTTCTTTTATTCTTTTGCTCATTCTTTATTGCCACTGACTCTGTTATCCTATCATTAGTATTTGATTCTGGGGTTTACTTTTTCTTTCTCTATCAGAGTTGGATTTTAGTTTCAGGATTTATCATTTTGATTACTGCTGGTCAGTTTAATATTGAAAAACTTTTAATCCTATACTAATCTTAAATATAAAGGTACTTTTCAGCCAAAACAACTTGGAGAAATGTAAAAAAACGATCTTGTTCTGAAGGACTTTTAAGCCCTGACATATATATTTTTATTTCAAGATAGATAATGTGATATTTAAACTATAGCTCATGTCAAATAACGCAATTTCTTTATGTTGGAATTTTGCTCTTTTCAGTCTTTGCTACTTCACTCTGTGCAGTCCCCACTTCCTTCCCCTTTATGAGCAATACCACAGGTTTTCCGGTCAGGGGATTTTTGGGGTAGTAAAGAGTACTGGCCTGACAGTCATTGGACCTAAGATCAGAGAACCTCCATAGGTGTGGTTATGTGAAAGTCACCTAACTTAGTGAGTTTCAGTGTCAACAACTGTGAAACAAAAGTAGAGAGAAGGAGAAATGATTGCTAAGTTTCCTTTGAGTCCTCGCATTCTAGGACTCTATCCTCTCTCCTCGTTTTATGGGATCTGTGCATGAATATGTGTGTGGGAGTGTGACAATGGATCAGTGTAGCTGCCGTGCACAACAGGGAAGGAAGGGACCCTGATAGGACTTAAACATTTGAGTAGATAAGGCCACAGAAAGGGGAATGGGAGTCATTTCTTCTTTTTTCTTATTTTGCTGACTTGTTATTTTAACTTCTGCTAATATATAAGGCCCTATGATAACATTTGGTTAACTCAGCAGAACTACTTCCAAGTCATGAAAATATTTTGAGCCTCTATAAAAAGAAATGTAAACTTTTATTATGTCCAGTAAAAATTAGGAACTTAAAGACAAAAAGTAAGTTGAAAGGGACAGTATAGGAATTAAGGAAGCAGTCTCGGTAAGGATTAAATGGATAAGAATTCGAATTTTAAATTTAACTGGAAAGGAAAGAAAGTTAACCTCCCAAATGATCACACATCTATTAAGTAATCTTTAACTTTGGTGTCTTATTAAGGTACTGTGCTAAATTCTGTGGAACAAATGTTTATGAATAAGACTCATTTTTACAATCATGAAATTTAAGGCCAAAACAATAGGTAAGACAGCTAAATAATAATTACAAGGCAAAATGTGTCATTGCATAGAGAATATGAAAAAAATTTTCAACCACATATACAAACAAATTAAGGAATAAAGAATTAATTTCTGATTGGTAATTTTTTTCTTTTTTTAGAGAAGGAGTCTCACTCTGTCTCTAAGGCTAGAGTGCAGTGACCTAATCATAGCTTAATGTGACCTCAAACTCCTGGGCTCGAGCGATCCTCCACCTCAGCCTCCAAAGTAGCCACTCCCAGGTACACGCCAGTGTGTGAGGTTAATTTTTTTTTAAATTTTTTGTAGAGACAAGGTCTTGCCAGGCTGGTCTTGAATTCCTGGGCTCAAGCGCTCCTCCCACCTCAGCCTCCCAAAGTGCTGGGATTATAGGTGTTAGACACTGTACCCAGCCTCTGGTTGGCATTATGAAAGAATATTTCAAGAAAGATATAATATTTGATCTTGATCTTAAAGAATGGGTAAGATTTCAACAGATAGAGGATTAAGGAAGGAGGAAAGAGGAGTTAAGGTAAAGGGCATATTTCCAGACAGAAGCAAACAGCATTTGCCAAGGAATAGAAAATGGCATAAAGTTGGAATAGTGAGTTGTTCAGGAAAGCTATAAAGTAGGGCACATTTACAAGAGTGTTGAGAATTAGGAGAGGGTAATGTCACAGAGGCCAAGAGAAGAGTGTTAAGGAGTCAAAGAATCAAATGACACATATTATATTGTGGAGTATGAGGACAGAGAAACAAATGTTTAAATTTGTTTTTAGAGGTAATTTTAACAGAGTGATGGGGGCAGAAGATAAATTACAAAGGGTTAAGTGGACAGAACAACAAGCCCCCAAACCAACCAGTATCCTTGAAAAAGAGAAACTGGCCGGGCGTGGTGGCTCACACCTGTAATCCTAGCACTCTGGGAAGCCAAGGCGGGAGGATTGCTCAAGGTCAGGAGTTTGAAACCAGCCTGAGTGAGACCCCATCTCTACTAAAAATAGAAAGAAATTAATTGACCAACTAAAAATACATATGCAAAAAATTAGCCGGGCATGGTGGCACATGCCTGTAGTCTCAGCTACTCGGGAGGCTGAGGCAGGAGGACTGCTTGAGCCCAGGAGATTGAGGTTGCTGTAAACTAGGCTGATGCCACGTCACTCGCTCTAGCCTGGGCAACAAAGTGAGACTCTGTCTCAAAAAAAAAGAAAGGAAAAAGAGAAACTATGCTAAATTAAGACACGTAAGAGACAACGCCCTGATACAAAATCTGATCCTAGATTGACTATTGTTGTAGACAAACCAGCTATAAAAGATGTTTTGGGGACAGTCAGAAAATACAGATAAAAACTTAGTATTTCTTTTTTTTTTTTTGAGACAGAGTCTCGCTTTGTTGCCCAGGCTAGGGTGAGTGCCGTGGCATCAGCCTAGCTCACAGCAACCTCAAACTCCTGGGCTCAAGCAATCCTACTGCCTCAGCCTCCCAAGTAGCTGGGACGACAGGCATGCGCCACCATGCCCGGCTAATTTTTTTTTCTATATATATTAGTTGGCCAATTAATTTCTTTCTATTTATAGTAGAGATGGGGTCTCACTCTTGCTCAGGCTGGTTTAGAACTCCTGACCTTGAGCAATCCGCCCGCCTCGGCCTCCCAGAGTGCTAGGATTACAGGCGAGAGCCACCACGCCCGGCCAAGACTTAGTATTTCTTAAGGTACAATCTTACTGTGTAATATGGAGATTGCTAACCGACAAAAGAAAATGTTTATAAAACAATATGTATTTACAACCATGTTCATAGCTGCATTATTAACAATAGCCAAAAGGTAGAAACAATCCAAATGTCCTTCCATGGATGATTGGATAAACAAAATGTGGTATATACATACAATAGAATCTTTTTTTTTTTTTGAGACAGAGTCTTACTCTGTTGCCCTGGCTAGAGTGCTGTGGCATCAGTCTAGCTCACAGCAATCTCAAACTCCTGGGCTCAAGCAATCCTCCTGCCTTGGCCTCCCAAGCAGCTGGGACTATAGGCATGCACCACCATGCTCGGCTAATTTTTTCTATTTTAGAAAAAATTAGAGAGACAGGGTCTTGCTGTTGCTCAGGTTGGTCTCAAAGTCCTGACCTCAAGCAATCCTCCCACCTCGGCCTCCCAGAGTACTAGGATTAGAGGCATGAGCCTCCACACCAGGCCTACAATGGAATATTATTCAACCTTAAAAAGAAAGAAATTCTGACACATGCCACAACATGGAGGAAACTTGAAGACTTTATGCTAAGTGAAATAAGCTAGACACAAAAAGACAAATACTGTATGATTCCACTTAGATAAAGTAGCTAGAGTAGTCAAATTCATAGAAACCTAAAGTATTAACAGAAGGGTGGTTTTGAGGGGCTGGGGGAAAGAGCAAACAAGGAATTGTTTAATGGGTATAGTTTCAGTTGTATAAGATGAAAAATTTCTAAAAATTGGTTGCACAACAATGTGAATATGGCAAGGACTACTGAACTATGAACTTAAAAATGGTTAAGATGGTAAATTCTATATTGTATGTATTTTACCACAATTAAAACTTTTTAAATATGTGCAGTATAATCTGATTTTGTTAAATTCTGTTTAACAAAAATATATATATACACACACACACATATATACATGAAAAAAAGAACCAAAGGATACAAATTAAGATATTAAAGTAGTAATCACTGACTGGCAGGTATACAACATTTTTATTTGTATTTGTATTTTTTAGAGATAACAGGGTCTCCCTCTGTCACCCAGGCTGGAGTGCACTGGCACAATCATAGCTCACTGCAACCTCCAACTCCTGGGCTCAAGTGATCCTCCTGCCTCAGCCTCCTAAGTAGCTGGGACTACAGGCACATGCCACCGTGCCTGACTAATTTCTTAAAAACAAAATTTGTAGAGATGGGGGTCTCACTATACTGCCCAGGCTAGCCTCAAACTTTTGGCCTCAAGTGATCCTCCCACCTCAGCCTTCCAAAATGCTGGGATTACAGGCATGAACCACCATGGCTGGCCTTATTTTCTTTTTTTGCTTGTCTGTATTTTTCAATTTTCTTCATGCACATTTTCTGCTTTTGTAATAATAAAGCTATTTTCCCAAGTTGTATTCATAAAACACGAACAAGAAGAAAATGATGTGTAGTGAGAAAGTCAATGCAAAAGGGTCAATAACTCTTGAAAATGTGAGAGCAGAAGGAGAAGATGGAGTTGTTTCTAAAAGACATAACTGACGTCTGGGGTACCTCTTTCTGTGGTGTGAGTCCTTTGAAAATCTGGTGGAGGGAATGAATGAAATTACTGCTCTCAGAGAAATGAAAATATGTAAAGTTACATTTTGCATATCATTTCAGGTGGTGATGGAGCTTCTTAAAGCCCTTTCATGATCTCAGCTTGGAGACCTCCAATCTAGAAGTTTTTGTTTGCTCACTTAGCTTATTTGTTTTATTTTTAATAGGGGACATTGGGTGAGGAAAGGAGCCAATGGAAAGTGAGAGATTGGAAAGTACAGGAAAAAGGAGAAATTTACATTGATACGGACTTCCAAATGAGGTTGCTATTTTGATACACATTTAAATCAATACAGTAGGCCAGGCGCGGTGGCTCACACCTGTAATCCCAGCACTCTGGGAGACCGAGGCGGGAGGATCACTCAAGGTCAGCAGTTTGAAACCAGCCTAAGCAATGGTGAGACCCTATCTCTACTAAAAATAGAAAGAAATTAATTGGCCAACTAAAAATATACATAGGAAAAATTAGCCGGGCCTGGTGGCGCATGCCTGTAGTCCCAGCTACTTGGAAGGCTGAGGCAGGAGGATTGCTTGAGCCCAGGAGTTTGAGGTTGCTGTGAGCTAGGCTGACGCCATGGCATGCTAGCCCGGGCAACAGAGTGAGACTCTGTCTCAAAAAATAAATAAAATAAAATAAATCAATACAGTAGATATTATTAATAAATTGTCTTTCAGAGAACATTTTTGTGTGGTCCAGTGTGAAGTTGAGAAATATAAACTAAAGCAGTATGAGGGCCTTATGGCTGTGTGGTTTCACATCTGCATATGGGAAGATTAGAATTCTAAGAATACACACTTTCAAGAAGATACTGTTGGTCTTAATATTTTCTTTCAACTTTTTGCAGAAGTTTATCAATGGAGTCTTTCTCTGCTGAGACCAATTCAACAGACTCGCCCTCACAGCCCTGGAATGAACCCCATGTGGTTCTCTCCATGGTCATTCTCAGTCTCACGTTTTTATTGGGATTGCCGGGCAATGGGCTCGTGTTGTGGGTGGCTGGCCTGAAGATGCAGAGGACGGTGAACACAGTTTGGTTCCTCCATCTCACCCTGGCAGACTTCCTCTGCTGCCTCTCCTTGCCCTTCTCCCTGGCTCATCTGGCTCTCCAGGGTCACTGGCCCTACGGCTGGTTCCTATGCAAGCTCATCCCCTCCACCATCATCCTCAACATGTTTGCCAGCGTCTTCCTGCTCACCGCCGTCAGCCTGGACCGCTGTCTGCTGGTGCTCAAGCCAATCTGGTGCCAGAATCACCGCAGCGTGCGAGCCGCTTTCAATATCTGTGGCTGTATCTGGCTGCTGGCTCTTGTAATGTGTATACCTGTGTTCGTGTACCGGGAAACACTCACTGTAGACAACCAGAATATGTGTGGCTACAGTTTCAATCTCCCCAGCCCATTAGATTATCCAGAAGACATTCTTGATCCATATCTGCTGGAAGACAGACCTCTTGATGACTCCACTGTTCGGCAGCCTGGAGAAATGGACGATAGGTTAGATCCTTCCTCTGTCCAAACAAATGATCGTCCTTGGACAGCCACCACGGTCCTCCAATCTCAAACATTTCAAAGACCTTCTGGAGATCCGCTCCCTGTGGATTCTGCTACATTAACTAGTCAACATTTGTATTACGATGTATTTAAACCTGTTGATGTGGGCTCAGCTACAACCTCCCATGGGCTTCCCACTGCAGATCACAGAACTAACCCACAGAATAACTCTGACCCTTTTCTCTCTACTGATTCAGAGCTTTTCCCTAGTGCTTCTAGCAATTCCTTATATGAGTCTAACGTATCACAATATTTCCAGGATTACAATTTCAGCCAATTCACATATGACAATCACGTGCCAAAACCAATGGTGGCAATAACCATCACTAGGCTAGTGGTGGGTTTCCTGCTGCCTTTGATTTTCATGGTGACTTGTTACAGTCTCATTGTCTTCCGAATGCAACAGGGTCGCTTCGCCAAGTCTCGGAACAAAACCTTTCGAGTGGCCATGGTGGTGGTGGCTGTCTTTCTTGTCTGCTGGGCTCCGTACCACATTGTTGGAGTCCTGTCATTGTTTATTGACCAAGAAACTCCCTTTGGGGAAGCTCTGATGTCCTGGGACCATGTGTCCCTTGCTCTAGCATCTGCCAATAGTTGCTTCAATCCCTTCCTTTACGCCCTCTTGGGGAAAGATTTTAGGAAGAAAGCAAAGCAGTCCATTCAGGGCATTCTGGAGGCAGCCTTCAATGAGGAGGAACTCACGCACTCTACCAGCTGTCCCCCAAACAAAGTCTTTTCGGAAAGAAACAGTATCAGTACAACTGTGTGAAAATATGGAGCAGCCAACCTAAGCAGATGTTCTTAGGTATTCACTCAACGCATGTTTCCAAAAGGATGAAGGATATGGTGAGCAGAGGACTTCACAACCCACCAAAGAATCAATCCAGTGGTTTTCAAAGTGTGGTCACAGGCTATTGATATCAGAATCTCCTGGAAACTTGTTAAACATGCAAATTCTCAAGTACTATCCCAGTCTTGCTGAATCCGAATCTCTGGGAGGTGGGGCCCAGCAAGTGCTTTATTTTAACAAGACTCTTGTTTCTGATTAATGCCAAATTTGAGAATCATTGTAAAAAACTAGTCTATTTCTATCCCAAACTAAGCCACCTGAGATAGACGAGAATCTAGTCTGTTTTTAAATGTTTCCACCATATAATTTTTTCCTGTCCTTAGTGAAAGATGATCATTTTTTCTACAGCTTTGTTGTTGTGTTGGCGTTGATGGTTTTATTTTTGTTTGTTTGTTTGTTTTATTTTTTTTTTTGAGACAGAGTCTCACTTTATTGCCCAGGCTAGAGTGAGTGCCGTGGTGTCAGCCTAGCTCACAGCAACCTCAAACTCCTGGGCTCAAGCAATCCTGCTGCCTCAGCCTCCCAAGTAGCTGGGACTACAGGCATGCGCCACCATGCCCGGCTAATTTTTTCTCTATATATTAGTTGGCCAATTAATTTCTTTCTATTTTTATAGTAGAGATGGGGTCTCGCTCTTGCTCAGGCTGGTCTCGAACTCCTGAGCTCAAACGATCCGCCCACCTCGGCCTCCCAGAGAGCTAGGATTACAGGCTTGAGCCACCGCGCCCGGCCGCGTTGATGGTTTTAAATGAAAAGAAGGTGAGAAAGAAAAAGGCCTATGAAAACAGGGAGCTATGACACAGTCTGGAGCTAAGTACAATGCCAGATGCCTGCCGCCGGAAACACCCCTGGGTACAGCACTCAGGAATTCAGGGTTTCCACTATCACAACTAAATAAGCATCTATTGTATAAAAACGGACTACGAATACATCTAAAAACTTCCTCATGAAATGTTATGTGTGTTGTGGTTTGAAGAGCTGCTTATTTATTCTGTCAGCCTACTGGTAGAGCTATCTATCTCCATTCCTTTTCTTATGCTTCTTAATTCCCTTATTCCTCCACTGCTCCAAATTTTCCACATTTTCCAAATCTTTCACAAGATTCTAGTTATTCCCTTCCTCTTGCTTCAAATTAATACTTTCCAAGAGACCCATTGCCTATGAAAAGAGAAAGAAGGTGGAGGTTAGAGCAGCAACTCTTCAACTCTCTGCAAGATGACTGAGTACCCTACCAAGCATAGTGTCACATTTTTAAAAACATGACTGCAGGCATCTTTTATGCCAAAATTTCCAGATGTATCTTTTGGGATTTTAAAAATTAATCATTATCTTTACCAAAATAATACAAGTACATCATTTTATTTTATTTTATTTTGAGACAGAGTCTCGCTTTGTTGCCCAGGCTAGAGTGAGTGCCGTGGCATAAGCCTAGCTCACAGCAACCTCAAACTCCTGGGCTCAAGCAATCCTCATGCCTCAGCCTCCCGAGTAGCTGGGACTACAGGCATGCGCCACCATGCCCGCGTAATTTTTTCTATATATATTAGTTGGCCAATTAATTTGTTTCTACTTATAGTAGAGACAGGGTCTCCCTCTTCCTCAGGCTGGTTTCGAACTCCTGACCTCGAGCAATCCGCCCACCTCAGCCTCTCAGAATGCTAGGATTACAGGTGTGAGCCACCGCACCCGGCCACGTACATGATTTTAAAAGAATCCAAGGCTTGTAAAGAAATATAAGAGGGCTCCCACCCCTACTCTGATGTCCCAGAGATAACCCTTGCAACAATTTTAGATGTTTTTTCTGATATTTACCATGATGAGTCTAAATCATGTGCTTATGCTATTTTTTGTAGACATGATAAAATGACTTCCTGTTTTAAAAGATTTTTATCTAAACATCTCCATATTTTTAAATTGTTCATTCAGCACCTCAACATTTATTAAGAACCATTATTATTATTTTTTATTTTTTTTTTTTCTGAGACAGAGCCTCACTCTGTTGCCCAGGCTAGAGTGCCGTGGCATCAGCCTAGCTCACAGCAACTTCAAACTCCTGGGCTCAAGCGATCCTTCTGCCTCAGCCTCCTGAGTAGCTGGGACTACAGGCATGCACCACCATGCCCAGCTCATTTTTTCTATATATTTTTAGTTGGCCAATTAATTTCTTTCTATTTTTAATAGAGACGGTGTCTCGCACTTGCTCAGGCTAGTCTCAAACTCCTGATCTTGAGCGATCCTCCCGCCTCGGCCTCCCAGAGTGCTAGGATTACAGGCGTGAGCCACCGTGCCTGGCCAAGAACTATTGTATTTTAATTTGTTCATGTCTACATATTCCAACCATTTTTATAGCTTTCGTTCTGTTCTTCAGTCAAAAATAATTATCCAATTCCCCACCACCTTCTCATTTTTCTCTGTGTATAAACTTTTATGTGTTAAACCTCTGAAATTTCACATACAACATAGCCTCATCTAAGCTGAATACAATGATTTAATCTAAAAAATAGAAAATGAGATGCTTTAGATTTGCAACAAATTATTATTTGTTCCATGGTTGAGGTAAGAGTCTGAACTAAAAATGTGTTATAAAGTACTGTGCAAAAAAATTTTAAATCACTAGATTCTTTGAGTTGTGAGGTAATAGTGTCTGATATAAAGTTTGCAGTGCTACCTTTCCAATTTAACTTGCTTCTATATTTGATGTGAATAAATGCTTTTTTTTTGCGATGGTTCCTTGCAAGGCTCAGAGATTCATTGACACTTATTATTTTACATTCAGAATATATCATAATTTGTAAATATGCAGCAAATAAAGCTCATGGTAAGTGACTGTAGACTTGCTGTAACAGCAAGTAGCCAGGCTTCTCAAAACACCAACACATCCCACAAGACACTGGGTATAAGTCCTAAACTTCTAGGGTTAGTGTATGGACTATTACAGTGAGTAATCTTGGCATAGTTACAAAGATTTAATATTCAATGAATAAATGGCATTTCTGGACTCCTTTTAAGAGTTCCATTTACTTTTACTGTTTGTTTATTTTTTTGAGAGATTGGGTCTCATTCTGTTGCCCAGGCTATAGTGCAATGGTACCATCATAGCTCACTGCAGCTTTGAACTCCTGGGTTCAAAGAATCTTCCTGCCTCAGACTCCTGAATAGCTGGGACTACAGGCACACATCACCACACCTGGCTAATTTTTTTAAATTTTCTTTTGGAGACAAGGTCTTGTTCTGTTGCTCAGGCTAGAGTGCAGTAGTGTGATCATAGCTCATTGTAACCTCAAATTCCTGGGCTCAATCAATCCTCCCACCTCAGCCTCCCAAGTAGCTGGGACTACAGGTGTGAGCCACAGTGCCTGGCTAGTCCATTTACTTTGGAAATGTATTCTGAAGAAATCCCTACAATTCCTCATTTCTGATGAAAAACTCGTGAGTACTTGTAACTATTTTGTACTATATCTTCTCCAGGAAGTCCCCAACAGGGACAGTATCCCAACTCCTCTCCAAGCTGTACTATCTTAAATCTTTACACTATCCTAAAATGCAGGCAAGATAGGCCTACTCTACACACCAATCTGCAAGATCTGCAAGGGGTGACTGACTCTCCCCACAATATTCTACTACAATTAATAGCATATGAAAAGAGACATGTCTTTAATTCTTCTTTCCCACCAATCTTACAAAAACTGTCAGGGTCAATTAATTCAACCTACTGGTGGGAGGTGGAAGACAGGCTAATGGCTTTCACATTTTTCCTTTCCTACCTTGGCAGAAAGAAATTTGACAGCACTACCAGTAAGATAAAACTGTAAACATTCTTTTTTTTTTTATTAAGAAAGCATGCAAAAAAACAACAACAACTTGTGAGACCATACACCTCCTTCCCAGCCTGCACCAATGCAAAGCATTATGGGTGGTATGACAGACTCACCAAACAAGAAACATGAGGAGAGGGGGTTGAGGAGAGAAAGGCTGGGATGGGTGGATCTTTACCAAATAATTGCTCCTTTTGTCCCTCTCCTCCACTTTCTCCCTATTTCCTCAGATAGGCAGTGAGCTCCTGCAATTTTGCACACATCACCCAATACAACTACAATGACTATACTTCATGTCCAGCAATGCTGGACCAACAAGGAAAAGTAGTATTCTTTCCATTCATGAAGGGGAGGGGAAACTGAGGCCCAAAGGGTGTCGGGTTTGTCCTGTGCCATATAGCATGGCTGAGCTTGGTGGAGGGGAGCTGGAACCTCAGGAGGCCTGACGGCCAATCTCCAGTCCTAGCCAACTTCAGTTACTCCGGCTGCCCACTGGAATTCTTCATGAGACTAGTTTCCGGAAGACACAGACGAACAGGGGCATTTGCGTTTATGACTCAGTTTACCTTTGCAAATCCTGTATGAGTCTGAGTAGGGAAGAGGTTTAGAAAAGAGGGGTGATAATCCATAAAGGGGGAACTTGGTAAGAACTGATGGGAAGTCACGTGTAGGACACACCTTTAGTGGAAGGAATAAGGAAGAAATGCCTAAAGTAGGGACACTGGGCAAAGGCATTTTGTCCCCCTCTAAGAGAAATTCTCCTTTCCCCAATGGGAAATATTATGTCACACATCAATCCCACTAAGTGCCCTCCAACATCACAGGAGATTCAAGCCACTCGCACCCCCATTTCTTGTTTACAAAGGCTTCAGAGAAATAAAGTGCTCTTTAGTTAACTGCCCTATCTTGACCCTTTACTTCAGCCTCACTGGACTTCTTCGACAACCTCTCATATATAACCCCCTTCCAAAAAAAGGAGAGGGGTAGATGAAGGGAAAAAGTAGGAGAGCAAAAAGCCAAATCTCTTGCAAATCATGGGTAAATAAAAGAATATGACCAAAAAGCAGAAATCACAGAGAGAGTGGCCTTGTCCTTTCCATACATTTTGCCCTGCAGCTTTCAGAAAGTGAAAATTCAGTGAAATAAAAACAGAAGTAAAATTATTCTTCCCTCTTGTAACTAAAATTCAACAACTAACCTTAAATATACACTAAATACTTTGCAGCAATAAATCATGGCCACCCCTTGTTAAAGGAGGTAAGTTATCCCTCTACCTGTTTCTGGGAGTCCCCCTTGGCCCTCAGTGAATTCTTTCTTGCCTCTAGATTATTTACTCCCCTCTACCAATTTCCTTCGCCCTCAAAAGCCTGCTTGCAAAAGCTTCAGCCCCAATGATCTGGACTCCAAGAGAAGCATCTGTCTGTACAGTTAAATAAATGAAATATTTCCCACCCATTTCTAAGGGCCACAGTTAATTTTCAGAAAAAAATTATTTTTAAAAAGCCAACATGGTAAAGTTGAAATCATCTCCAAGAGGCTGAACCTATGCCAAGTAGTTGTCCTCATGCCCTACCCTAGAAGCAGAGTTTGGGCTAAGATCAATCCTATCTCCTAGAGAACAGGCTAGGAATAAGCCAATGGATGCTTGCATGACAGGGTTCACACTGATTTACATTCAGTGTGACACCCAAGTTCACACTGATTTACATTCCATCACTTCTCTGCAGCATTCTACTCAACCCACCTCTGGTCTCTAATTCCACTTGGATTTTCCCATCATCCTCCTGCACCATCATCATTCTGACCCTCGGTGGGAAACGAGGATTGGCAGAAGTAAGGACTGAAGGCATAAAGGGACAAGGAAGAGCTCAGAGGACAGAATTAGCACCATTTAGTAAAACCTGCAAATTCATGGCTGCCAAGCAGTGATTTAGACCCCTTCCACTTGATAATGTGGCCTGAAACTGACAGGAACAGAAAGCAATTTAGGGCCAAAAGGTGGGATCAGCATTGAGTTTCTTAGAGAGAAAGATACATTGGAGTTTGAAACCTTTCTCTGTAGCTGTCATGGTCTCATCTTCAAACCTGATGATTTTAAGTTAGCAAAGGGTGGGCATGGTCCATGGTGTAGGGACAGGGGACTGGGGACAGTATATAACCAATACCAATAATAATAATATAAGAATAATAATAAAAGAATTAGGAAAAAACAGGAAGGAAAAGAGACGAGGCAGGAAAGAGGGGGTTATCTTCGGCAGCATCTTGCGGTGGCTTCTCTGACAGAGAAAGAACAAAAAGAGGATATATATCTATATACAGGCAGGGGGACGGGACGGGCTGGGGCTGCTCTTTCCCCACTGCCAGATTTCACCACTTGGGCCTGGGCTGAGGTCCACACTCTGTGATGCACTAAGTGATCAAGTCCCAGTCGAAGTCATCAGGGATCTCCTCATTGGCACCAGGAGGTGGGACCGGTGGCCGAGGGACCATATGGTGTGCTGTCAGGAAGAAAGAAAGAGAGTAAAAGGAGAGTGGATGGAAACTACTTTGTCAGTCTAGCCCCAGATAATACCCTGAAGAAGGCCTTGTGGAGTTACTGTCCTCATCAGCTGGAGTTATATCTGTTGCAGGCCACCACTTGAGTGAAGTCTCAGGAAATAAACTAGAGTAAACTACGTTACATGGCAATGAAATATTATGATGCCATTAAAAATTATATTTATGAAGCTATGTGGTAGTGATAAAAATAACATACAACATGTAATATTACATGAAATAACAGTATAGAAATTTTTATTCATATTACATTGACAAGGAATACAAAGAATCAGATGTCACCCCCAAAACTGAAGACACTTGTGGTCAGGTAGCATGATAACAGTGATTTTTCTAAAATATATTTGCATGTGAAGGATTTGTTCACTTTGCACTATCTATGGCAATTCAGGGTCTCCCACACCGCTGCCCCTCCCATCAGGGATAGTTCAACCCCGGAATCCTGATAGAGTGGTCAGGTGACAGGAAAGCGGACATGGGCACAAAGCAGGTACGTTTGTATAACAAATTCATTTTATTTGCCTGAGTATATCTTCCATCTAGAGTCCACATATCTATCTTTTGCTTATATTTATGTTCTTACTTACTTTCAGTATGGCAGTTCCTAGCTAATTTTAAAGTAAATCTGTCTTCTTTAGTCTCCCCTGACAGACACCTCCCCAGCAGGTAGTCCACCTTCCTGCCTTGGGAATGATGAAGGCTCACCCCCTCCTGACAAATGCAGGCAAAGGCGCAGAGAAAGCAGGCTGAGAGTCAGAGGAAAGTGACACAACTCATTAGGTTTGAGTGGTGGTAAAAAGAAAAAGCTTCCTGGGTCTTACCTGGGCGATTGTATCCTGCTGAGTCCTGGGTGGGGATTGGGTACATTGGTGATGGGCCGGGATAGAGGTGGGGAGCCTGTGGGTGCCCATAAGAGTTCACTGCCAAAGATAGACAAGAGTTACTTGAGTGGAGGCTCACTATACTCAACAAGGTAGGGAGGGAAAAAATGGGCCCATACCCATCAATTTCTGTCTCCCTTCCCTGCCCTGTTCTGTAGCTCCTGCAGGCATGAAGGCTTTCTGCAGAAACTATCAGTCCTCACCACTTAGGACAAAAAGGATGGATACTAGAATTGTGAAATATCAAAGATATAAGACTGAGAAATATAGAAACAAGATCATCAAATCTCTTTCATTTCACTCTTCTGAAGATCATATAAATGCAGAATCGCCATTCTACCTGATATGATCCAGGCGGGAGTTACTGAGACACAAGTCTAAAACGTTGACTTTCGCTAACAAATCTCCTCCCTTTTCTCAATTAATTCTGATCATCTAAACTGAGGTCTAAAAAGAAACCATATATTCTATTTCTTTTGTTTTGTTTTGTTTTTTTGTTTTTTTGTTTTTTTTTTTTGAGACAGAGTCTCTCACTTTGTTGCCCAGGCTAGAGTGAGTGCCGTGGCGTCAGCCTAGCTCACAGCAACCTCAAACTCCTGGGCTCAAGCAACCCTGCTGCCACAGCCTCCCAAGTAGCTGGGACTACAGGCATGTGCCACCATGCCCGGCTAATTTTTTCTATATATATATTAGTTGGCCAATTAATTTCTTTCTATTTATAGTAGAGATGGGGTCTCGCTCTTGCTCAGGCTGGTCTCGAACTCCTTAGCTCAAACGATCCGCCCACCTCGGCCTCCCAGAGAGCTAGGATTACAGGCTTGAGCCACCGCGCCCGACCTCATATATTCTATTTCTTTTGCACTTTTTAGTATAGGACTTTACTAATTCAACAGATGTTCAGCCAACTATTTTGTCAACTGGTAAACTAGTCCCACTGCTCAGTTTGCACCATTGCCCATAAAATGACTTCTCTCAATTTTCTTTTGCCTTTTTCCTACCCTTCCTTTTCATCATAGTCTCCACCTCCATGGCCACTTGCCTTGTGCAGTACCTTGGTTCATGGCTGGCTCCTGTTTGCCACTGGTCAGAGCACAAGAGTCAGCAATACGGGCTGGGGCTGGTGGCCGGTGGGGTCCCCCTTGCGGGGGCACATGACCAGTCTGAGTGAGGAAGTGGTTGAGGGAGTCACACAGATTGGCAATGTGATGCTGATCGAGGGTCCAGTTCTTCTGCTCCGCCTGCCGCAGACTCTCCATCAGCTCTACAAACAGGGAAGCGAGCAGTGCTACCTTGCAGAGGCACCAAAGCCCCTCTAGACACACCCCTCTTTCACTGTTCCAGTCACATCATAAGTCAACGCCACTCATAAAATGCATTAACAACAATCATTTACATCTTTTAGAGCTCCACACTTTCAAACTCTCATTCTATTTGTTCCTTACCAAATTCTTATTATAATTTCCATCTTACTGATGAATAAAGCAACCTTTCAAAGTGACTGAATGGATCGGCCATGGTCACACTGTCAGTAAACGGTGACAAAACTACAAAATAGCAGCCCAGGGTTTCTGAATTCCCGAGAGCCTTCTCTCTCCCAAAGACAGAACTGACTAGGATGAACCGCTGCCGTATTTTGAGATAAGACAAAATTAATTTGAAAATAATATCAGTATTATCCATCTTGTGTAATACGGAGGGGAAACAATAAAGTTCTCAATCTCTAAACTTCACTTAACCACCCTCAAGCGGCTTTAGTTTCTACTGGCTTTCTCCATTTACAATGCTTCCCTCCAGACATCATCCTTTGATCACTACTAACCCGAGAACTGTGACTGTTCAATGCTGGACCAATTGAGCCGATTCACCATCTTGAAGCTTTCCTTCAAGGAGTCAATATTAGAGCACCAGTCAGGAGGAAAGGCTATAAAAAGGAGGGGAAAGTAGATAATAAGATAGAGTGAAGTGTGAGGCAGCAGTCAACTGAAACCAGACTGACTACATGTAAGATTCTTGCATCTACACTTGGACACTCCCTCCCTGTAGGTTTAGGACTAGTAAAGCTACCTATGCTTTAGGTACATCCCAGCTCATAGGCAGGAGAATATGTAAAACAATCTCAATTCATCCAAGAATTCTATAACATAGAGCTCTAAGTAGCAACTTCCATTTGCTCAGAGGAGATCTCAGGGAAAAGCAAGGCTATAAGACCCACTACTGACTTTCTAACCAACTGCACCTCCATGCCAGAGTCAGGACAAGAGGGTCATTCTGCCCTCTCCTAGGATCTCTTTGCACCCTCCTTACTCACCAAAGCCAGTGCTGTTGATGGGCGCCTGGCCTTGTGCCTGTGGCTGTGGAGGTGGTGGCTGCTGGGCGGGGTGGGGGTGGTGCTGATGAGGGTGGTAGCCTCCATGCTGCAGTGGGGGCGGATGCATGGCCATCACAGGGGGAGGCCCGTAGCCTTCAGCCCCAGCTTGCTTTCCCCCTGCTGGGGTGCAACTATCTGGGCTTGGGGTGTGCAGTGGAGGAGCACCCCCTACAGCTGAGGGGCCCTGGGCTGGTGCTGGCTGCTGCTGTGGCTGGGATTGCTGAGGAGGTGGCTGTGGTGGTGGCGGCTGCTGCTGCTGTTGCTGCTGTTGTTGAGGCGGCTGCTGCTGCTGGTACATGTAGTAGTTGTTAGAGGGTGGCATGTCCCCGAGGAGAGACGAAAAGCCTGCAGGTGGGGAGTAAGCAGGTAAGTGACTTAGGCAATGCATTTTTCTTGAAATGGGAGGTTCACTGGGTTGAGATGGGGGACCTCAGACAGAAACTGAGGAGTTAAAAGGATAAGGGGTGTTTGGGGCCAGCAAGGATCCCTGCAGCCCTCCTCGCAGATACAACAGACAGGAAAACAATTAGGTTAGGGGAGGGCCTTGATAGTGTGGTGACTGCTTAAAGCTTAATAAAAAAGTCAGCATGCACCTTCTTTTTTTTTTTTTTTTTTTTTTTGAGACAGAGTCTTACTCTGTTTTCGGGGCTAGAGTGCCGTGGGGTCAGCCTAGCTCACAGCAACCTCAAACTCCTGGGCTCAAGTGATCCTCCTGCCTCAGCCTCTTGAGTAGCTGGGACTACAGGCATGCACCACCATGGCCGGCTAACTTTTTCTATATATTTTTAGTTGTCCGGCTAATTTCTTTTTATTTTTTAGTAGAGACAGGGTCTGGCTCATGCTCAGGCTGGTTTTGAACTCCTGACCTTGAGCTAAGGGAGGCCTGCCTCGGCCTCCCAGAGTGCTAGGATTACAGGCGTGAGCCACTGCACCTGGCCAGCATGTACCTTTTTAATACTACTTTTCAGGGATTTTGGTGTAGCCTGGGATCACAATTTCAAAGGAAATCAGACAGCAGGTAGTTTAAAAAGTAAATCAGAAATAAAAAAAAAAAAGCCATTGGGCATCTATTGTCTCTTTCTCTTTCTTACTGTCTCTACATCCCACTACTGCTACCTCCTTCTTGTATTCCCACCAGAAGTGGAGCTTGAGTGAGGAGCAGAATAGGGGTGGATTAATTTCTCAAGCAGACTGGCCAGGGAGGAACAAGAGTCTGAAGCTAGCAGCTTTTGGTCACAATTAAGCTTGACAATTAAACACTTAGCTGTCCTCACTCAATCTCACTTGGCTGTCTTCACTCAATCTCACTTGGCTGTCCTCACTCAATCTGATTTTTTACTTTATTTCTGACAGTCTCTCTGTGTTCCTACCTCCAATCAACCAACCTCCGAAGTTGGATTAATTTCTCAAGCAAATGCTACATTCTTGGAACACAACTCTAGATATTGACTCCCTGGGATTCGAAAGAAGAAATTCATGACAATTAATATAAATAATCAAGATTAATGTAAATTTTACATTAATTATATTAATATAAATTCCCCAAAGTGCCTTCTAACCACTTTTTATCATTCTGTTCAGCCCCTACTGCTGACACAGGGCTGCTGCACAGAACGAGAAAGTCCAATGCCTCACCTGAAGTCTTAGCCTCATCACTCTCTCTAATTTTTTTAAAAAACAAACAAATAAACAAAAAGCAAGAATTGCCAGCCGGGCACGGTGGCTCACGCCTGTAATCTTAGCACTCTGGGAGGCCGAGGTGGGCGGATTGCTCAAGGTCAGGAGTTCAAAACCAGCCTGAGCGAGACCCCGTCTCTACTATAAAAAAATAGAAAGAAATTAATTGGCCAACTAATATATATTTAAAAAAAACAATTAGCCCGGCATGGTGGCGCATGCCTGTAGTCCCAGCTACTCGGGAGGCTGAAGCAGGAGGATCGCTTGAGCCCAGGAGTTTGAGGTTGCTGTGAGCTAGGCTGATGCCACGGCACTCACTCTAGCCTGGGCAACAAAGCGAGACTCTGTCTCAAAAAAAAAAAAAGACTTGCAGAGGGCTGAACCACATGATCTCTCAAGGGGTTTCCTAATAAAAACTTTAAGTCATTCTCACATGATAATTAGGGAAATTTGCATATGGACAAGATATCAGCTCATATTGGCTGGGTGGGGGACTCAGGGCCTATAATTCTAGCACTCTGGGAGGCTGAGGGGGGAGGATCACTTCAGCTTGAGCTCAGGAATTCCAGACCAGCCTGAGCAACAGCAAGACCTTGTCTCTACTAAAAATAGGAAAATTAGCCGGCCATGGCGCATGCCGATAGTCTCAGCTACTTGGGAGGCTGAGGCAGGAGGATCACTTGAGCCCAGGAGTTTGAGGTTGTGGTGAGCTATGACGATGCCACGGCACTTTATGCGGGACAACGGAGTGAGATTCTATCTCAAAAAACAAATAAATAAACAATATTAGCTGATATTAAGTATTATTGTGTTAGGAGTGATAATGGCATGATAGATAACTAAAAGAAAAGTCTGGCCAGGCTAGTGGCTCATGCCTGTAATCTTAGCATTTGGGGAGGCTGAAACAGAAGGATTGCTTGAGACCAGCCTGGGTGAGACCCTACAACATAGCGAGACCCTTTCTCTACAGAAATTTTTAAAAATTAGCGGGGCGTGGTGGTGCATGTCTGTAGTCTCAGCTACTTGGGAGGCTGAGGCAGGAGGACTGTGTGAACATAAAAGTTAGAGGTTACAGCGAGTTATGATCTTGCCACTGTATCCCTGCCTGGATGACAGAGTTAAGACCCTATCTCTAAAAAAGAAAATTCTTCAACATTTAGAAATGCATACCAAAATTGTATTTATGTGTAGAATGACATGATGCCTGTGAATTGCATTAAATTATTTCAATTCTTAAAAGGCTGGGTGGTAAGTGAAACAAGCTTAACAAAACATTGGTAACTGTTAAAGTTGGGTGATAGGACACGGGAGTTTATTATACTGTTCTCTCTACTTTTGCATCTGTTGGAAATTTTTCATAATATAAAGTAACATAAATATAAATACACTAAAAAACTCTTCTCACAATGTAACAGAGGGATTCTTGCGGAAAGAGTACTACTGCTGCCCCCTAGGGCTCATCCCCTAAATGACTTGCTTGCAGCCATAAAATCACTGCCCTTCCTTCTAGAAAGGGCACTCCTCCAACTCACTTTCTGAAGCTAACAACCCCACCCACATCCTGAAACAGCTGTCCTTTCACAAGGGTAGATGAGCTTGCTCAACTCCCCATAGTTTTAGTTCATGAAATATTTCCTCTGATCAGTGATCAATTTCTCCTTGTGTTAAAAATAAGAAATAACGGGCCGGGCACAGTGGCTCATACCTGTAATCCTAGCACTCTGGGAGGCTAAGGCAGGAGGACTGCTTGAGCTCAGGAGTTCGACACCAGCCTGAGCAAGTGTGAGACCCAGTCTCTACTAAAAATATATAGAAAAAATTAGCCGGGCATGGTGGCGCATGCCTGTAGTCCCAGCTATTCAGGAGGCTGAGGCAGGAGGATCGCTTGAGCCCAGGAGTTTGAGGTTGCTGTGAGCTAGGCTGACGCCACAGCACTCTAGCCTGGGCAACAGAGTGAGACTCTGTCTCAAAAAAAAAATAAATAACGGAGAGAAGAGAAGGTCACCAATTGCCCAAAAATATAAGGATGTCCGTGTACTCATCCCAACTCCAGACTCACCGTGCTGAGAGGAAGAGGAGGATTTCTCCAGCATGGATTTGTAGAGGTTGCGGAAGGACCAGCTTAGATCCTGGAAATTGATCTCTGAGTAGGAGAACTTGAAGTCATGGTTGGTGTTATAGAGGGGAGGAGGACCCTCAGTGCTTTCTCGGCCCGAAGCCCCTGCTGCCACTGCTCCGCCATCCACAGATCCGGTGCCCTGCAAAAACAGAAGAAAGTCCTGAACTGTGTCCCAGGTGAGGGGCCGAAACAACCCTTCAGCGGTCACCATGCTCTCCTGCTGCCTGTCCTCTTGATTCTCTCCTAACTCTTCAATGGCCCAGCATCATTTTCTCCTTCTTTTCTCATTGGTTCGTGTCTTGAATCCAGCCTCTTTGTCTCATCATTGTCATTTCTTTAAATGTCCTTTTCTCATGTTACATCCGCGTTCTTATTTCCCTTCTCATTGGAGTTTCCCTTCTTCTCTTCTCACCACTTTTTTCCCTGATCTTCCTCACAGTTCAGCCATGCCTTTCTCTCTCTCTTTCCTTCTCCCTCTCTTGGTTTCCCTCTTTTGTTTCCCCTTCTTTCCCAATTTATCTGCCTAATAGATCACAGATACTCAACACATAACCCTGAGCAGGAGACGTCTGAATCTACCCAGCCAGCCATCCCCTGCCCCTGCGACTCTGCTCCCTACCTGGCTGTAGCCCGCAATAGATGAGGGGCTCTGAAGGGACATCTGCGGATTCCCCTCGGGAGGCAGTGAGGCCTCTCCACTCCCTGGAACACCTCCCCGCGGGCTCTTGCTTGCCTCCTGCTCTGGTGAGTCTTGGGATAGCTGAGGGTTGTGAGGGGAAAGGAATGTATAAGCAGAGGCAAAACACTGTCCTGAGCCCCAGGTCTCTGCTGGCATTCCACCTTTGCCTAGGAAAGGACCAGAACATGCAGAAAGGAGAGGGAGGGAGCAGCTGGCTCAGAAGTGGCATCTCCCTGGGAGGCGGGAACTCACCTCATCATCCGGAGGGTGTCTTCTCTTTCGGGAAATGTCAGGGCAGGTGTCGATTGTCCAATAGGAACCCTAGAAGGACAAGCCAGCCCCACAGAAAGCAAAATTGTTATATCTAGAACTTCCCACCTTCAGAAACCAGCTATTTGGGAAGATTTTCACATAATATAACAATCATGTTAAAAAAATGTGACTTGACATTCACACAGAACCCTAAAGTTTCTAGGTATTACTGAAGAGCAAACTTGTCCCAAAACCTCACTGAGCCTGCCAAACGCAGGCCTCGGTTGTTCTGGAGGGGTGGAACAATGGCATCCAGATCAAAGAGGTACAAATGTCCAGACAAAGCCTTTCCCTTCCCTTGTTACCTAAAGCAAAACTCCCTTGAACTTTAGCATGTACTTGTGTCAAATGGAGAGAATGATCTATCCCTTCCCCCTTATGAAGAGAAAAACCAGGGATTTTTGTACAGAAATGTTTCTATAAGGGTGAATAAGTCTACCTTTTACATCAAGGAAAAAAGAGTACCACAAAGAACAAAGGGGGTATCGAAGCCAACTTTACCCTAAATATTTCTATTAAAAAAAAAAAAGACTTAACAATTTTTCTTAGTCACCCACTCTAGTGAGGGCCCATAAGCTTGACAACCAAGACCTTCCTCTGAGAAAAAATAAGGATGCTTCTCTAATTAACATGATTTCCTCTTCTGGGTAATTAAAACAGCCACTGGACTCTGGGCTGTCAACTACTTTACTCTCCTTCCTGCTCCTCCCTTTAGTACCTACAGTAGTATCTCACCTTTCCAGGGTCATCCCGAGGTCTGGGCACCTTCCGGAAACACTTGTTGAGAGAAAGGTTGTGCCGAATTGAATTCTGGGGACACACAGAGAAGCAAGTTAGATGTGAGCATAGTGCAGGGCACAGACTTTCGAATATGACACAGAGGAATGTAAAAGAACATAAAACACAATAAAGTTCAAGTATCAGAGTAAATTTAGCACCTAACTATATGCTGGGAGGGACTATGCATCAAATAGCAAGAGCAATGAGTTAAGAAAAATGCAGAAATGACAGAGTTGAGAGGCAGTGGCTATAAATTTGATTACCAGGTACTTCTGAAAAGCCGATTATGTAGTTTTTCAACCTCTCCACCCAAGTGACAACAGGTATATACTATTAACTGCCTCGAAATCACATCTGCTGGCTAGGCGCGGTAGCTGACGCCTGTAATCCTAACACTCTGGGAGGCTGAGGCAGGAGGACTGCTCAAGGTCAGGAGTTTGAAACCAGCCTGAGCAAGAGCGAGACCCCGTCTCTACTAAAAATAGAAAGAAATTAATTGGCCAACTAAAAATACATATAGAAAAAATTAGCCGGGCATGGTGGTGCATGCCTATGGTACAGCCTACTCAGGAGGCTGAGGCAGGAGGATTGCTTGAGCCCAGGAGTTTGAGTTTGCTGTGAGCGAGGCTGACACCACAGCACTCTATCCCAGGCAACAGAGTGGGACTCTGCCTCAAAAATAAATAAATAAATAAATAAATAAATAAATCACATCTGCCCAGTTCCTCAATCTACCCTATCAATAGCAAAAGAACAATAGTTTTTAAACTGCTTATATAAATAATAAAATATAAATTCTGAGTAAAACAAAGGCATGGATTACCTTCACTTTTTTCGATAGCCCATAGAATGGTGACATTTGGAGGAAAGCCATGTTGTGTTTGGTGTTGGGTGGGGTTGGGGTAGCTAGCAGGGACATATTTGCAAAGAAAAAGCTGAATGTTTTCAATAGTGTCCAGCTTATCTATGGTTTGTATGTCAACCAGCGATTTATAGAGTGAGAAAACTACATTAAATCTCCATTCCTACTCAACAATTGGCAAATGAGTTGCTGCTCTAAAAACTTGAGAATATCAGCCTTGGAAGAGGAGCCCCTTCTTCCTTCCTCTCCAGCCAAACAATTTAACCTCTCATTACTTGCTTGGTGGACCAGCTGAATGTAAAGGACCTAATTACATATATATTTTTTCCCGATGACTATGTGCAATGAAGCTATGGAAATCTGACGGGATTCCTATTTCTGGGTAGGAGTAATGCCAAGCCTTGATGTACGGTGACTTGAACATAGTAGAGTGGCAATAAATATTTGTGAAATGAATGAATATCCTTTTTGAGGAATCAGAAGATAAGAGGGTATGATGAACAACAGCATCCTGCCATCCTGATGACTATACTTAATGGCTTGGCATCCCTGGAGTTTCCCTAATATACTTATAAAAGATGTTCAACACTGAATAAAAGTAGGGGGTAAAAGATAAGAGATTTTAAGTTTATACATCTCTGAGATAAGCCAGAGTGAACTAGACAGGTTAATGAAAGAAACAAAAGTAGAGAAAAAGTTGTCAAAGGCTAAAAAATAAGCCCATATTAGAGAAGCAGTCCCACCTTCCAACCAATGCCGGCATTCTTATAATAGGGGAAATTATCGCAGATCCAGCGGTAAATCTCACTGAGGGTCATCTTCTTGGCTGGAGAGGAGTTGATGGCATAGGTGATGAGGGTGGCATAGCTGTACCGTGGTTTGCCATCCTGGTGGACTGCTGCCTCATCTTTGCTCAGGGTGGCATTAGGATCTGTGGGTGAGCCTGGTGAACACTTGCGGCTGCTCCCTGGAGGCCCAGCCTGGGAGGCACTCCCAAGCTTCTCAATGGTAGCTCGGAGGGTCAGCTGGGGGAGCCAGTCTATGGAGGTGAGGCTACTCTCTAGGTCAGAAGCCATGGTACTTTTGGGTTCTGCAGAGAAGAGGACAAAGGGGAGAAGTAAAACCGGGGGCAAGTAATACTGAAATCCTAGTGTTTATGGGGAAGTAGAGTCTCTTCCCATTATAATTCCCACGGGAGACCCATGGGCTGGTCCTCAACCAGGTGTTCCAAAGACCTCCAAGCAGATACATCGTCATCTACCATATGACGAACTGCTGCTTATCCTACATCTTAACGTGGAGCATGGCCAAGAGGCCTCTCCCCTCATATAGAACCAAAAGAGAGATCAAACCTCACACCGAATTGAGCTATTTCCTCAATTTACCTTACTATAGCCCTATAGGCAACACAATATTTTTAAACTATGTAGGAATTAAGTTTAAAAAAAACAAAAAAAAAACACTTAGATAGCAGGTAAAATTAGCCAAAGTCCATTCTCCAATTACATGATGCTTGCTACATTTACATACAACAACCACAAATAGATAAAACAAATGTACATGTAAAGAAAAACAGCACGCATAAACACAAACACACATTAATGAGGCACATACCAACACTTTTAAATATGTTTCATATTAGATATATTATGAGCACTTGCCCTTTTTATCCCACACACATGTGCATGTGAGGCATATTGGTATATCCCAAGCATAAATTACTTATAACAACCAGCAAAGGACAGACACAAGACAGACACATAAACAGTGGGCCACATACACAGAGATCATGATTAGATATAAAGCATACATTACCAACAGAGCACAGAGTCACACACAGAGGTAATAGATCCTGAGTGCACAGCTGTCCTCACACCTGTAAAGCTATCCCTTGCATGCTCCCGCCCACAGACACCAACACCAGGAAGAAGTCATCAGCAAGGACCTCCTACCTCTCAGCCTGCTGGGCTTCACTGAGCCAGGGAGACACCCAGCTGTGTGTGCACCAGTAACAATCAGATAGCCTGGCTAAAAATAGCCACACTGGGGCTAAGAGCTGGCTCCCCTTCTCCACCCTCCTCTTCCCTCCCTCCTTCCCAGCCAGGCGCGCAGCTCACTGCACCTCCATGCAAACTCCTGGAGCTGCCAGCCCGCCCACGCCTGATGTTTGCACACCCTGCCGCCACCCACACCTCCCGAGCGCTCTTGCTGGCAGAGAGGTACAGCTAGAGTGACGTCTTGGTGGGGGAAGGTGAAGCATGACGGATGATATCTGTATTGCAGGGTCTGGAAAGGCTGGCAGGAACCACTAGGTAGCCATTTGGCACTCCCCTGGCGCTGATGCCAGCAACCCCCTAAGCTCTTGCTGCCTAACAGGTTTATGCCTGTGTAGCTGCCAGATTCCAGCTAGCATTTCTTCCTAAGTCCCACCAAGGCATTTCTCTTGAGGAGCCAGGGCTAGATTGCCTCAGAGTTCAGAATCCTGGACAGACACACATTATGTAGGTGATCTCTAAAATGCACACCCAGATCTGTGCACAAGAATATACACAGAATCACACAAAGATCCACACACTGTGCAGCTCAAACTTCAATCCCAGATATGATCAGGTCCCCTCTCCTACCCCCAGCACATCTTCCAGGCTCTCAACTCACTCTTCTATCCTAGGAAGTGATTCTTCTGCCCTTGACACTTGCCCTTTCCTCCTAAAGGTCAGCATTCCCACTCATTGCCCTCTCCCCTATGGCCCCACCCATGCAGTCTGCATGTGCACACAGGTACCCAGCCCTGTGCTCCTACCAGCAACACACCCAGTCCACAAGGCTGAAGGAAGTGCCTTAGGGGCCTGGGCAGCCAGAGACCCAACTGCAACCCAAGAATTGTTAGGAGAAAAAAAGGCGGGGGAGACATGTTTATAAATAGCATCAGGCAATGAAGAGTTTCCCCTTTATACTTAGCTCCTCTCCCCACCATCCTCCTTTTCATCCTACTACCACCTTGCCTTAAACCATGGAAACTTGGAAACTAATAGGAACACTTAATCATTCCAGGAGCCTCACACCTTCCAGCACTACTACGTCAAAACACCCCAGCCTGTCGGCTATAGCAGGGTGCTCATGGCATGATCACAGTTCCAAGGCTGGGTTCTCCCAGCAGAACAGTAGCATGCCAATGGGCAGTTTTTCTCCTGGGTCCTCCCCAGATGGGAGATCTGTAAAGAAGTTTTACCCCATTCCCTATTATCTCCTGCTAAAGATCCCTAGGAAATCTTATCTTAAGAGCACAGAGGCCTTTCAGTTGATTTTTCGTTTGAAACAAATCTTCCAACACTGAATGGGGCATGAGAGTAGATTTAAAGTGTTTAGAGGGCTTACAGAACCCACTTGGCACATGCCAATCACAGTGAATTCCTGAAAGGGAAGCACTCTCGGCCTTTTGCTAGTTGTTGTATGCCCTTCCCTACCCTTACTTACCCCAGCACCAGGTTAGGACACTGAGGTTAAATTTAACCTTTCCTCAGCACCCTGCCAGTCAGCCCTCCCGATACAGCCTCAGCACCCAAAATTATTCCAATCTTACCAGCTACAAGAAGCCTGCAGCCTCTGATCCTTCCGATCTCTCTGCACCATTCTCCTTTAACCTATCCCACTTCCTCACCCCCTTCACTTCCCCATTCACGAACGGCAGCCCAGTGTGTAGAACCTCAGAGACTGAGGTTCCTTGGTTCTATTCACAACCTGAAACTGAGTGTCCCTAACCATCCTTTGCTCCCTGAGGAAGTCTGATGCCTCAGTTTCCCCATTCAATAAAAGGGATGAAGTCATACACTCTGCCAGAGCTTCATTCCTGGAGGGAAGTGAATGAAGCTTAATGAGCTCTTGGCTGCCTCACATTCCACGCTCCCCAAAATAATGGCATGAGGCTAATGTTCAGGGCCATTATTAGAAAGGCAAACAAGAGGTACTTCCATTTCTCAGTCCAACCAACCTAGTTACCCAGACCTCACTCTCCAGGTGGGCCTTGTGCCACCAGGATTGGGCAGAACCTGAGTCAGGCCACATTCTTCTCTGTGTGCTGGAAGACTAAAAGGAAATACCCAGAGAAACCAGGAAAGGCAGCCAAAGGGCAGGCTCCTTCACATCCACGGATGTCTAATGAAGACTACAGTACTGTGAGAAAGGCAGAGAAAACCAAACAGAAAGACCTTCTGAGGGAGGAAAAGACCGAGTCCAGATGAAATCATGAGATCCAAAATACTGGGGACAGTTTTCTACCCATTTTATCCGAAAGGCCAGTAATTATTCTCTATACAGGGCCAACATCAGGTATTGAGGAGTGATAGCTTCCTGCCCTGTATAGAATGTGAAAGCTAAGAGGGCAGTGGCTAAGTTCACCACACGAGGAGGCAGGCTTTCTGGGTTTCAATCTCAGCTCTACTATCTACCAGCTGTGCAACCTCAGACAGGTACTTGACCTCTCTGTTCCTTGGTTTCCTCATCTGCAAAATAGAGACAATAAATGTAACTACAAAGGGCTGCTGTGAGGATTAACTCGAGTTAATATTTTTAAAGCACTTTGTTAAGTGCCATATAAGTATAGCTATTATTATTTTTGAAAGGGGAAAAAAGAGAGTACTAGAAATTTAAAATTAGAAAACTGACAGACCATAGAGGTAAGAGTGGAAGGCAAATACCTGCAACGGTTTGGGTTGCAAAGCCTGAACTGAGTCTGCAATGGTTTTCAGGAGGTCAGAATCTCAAACTTTTCCTTTGGAGATAACATCACTCCAGTGCCAATGCTAGGATCAGGAAAACTCCAAGGATGAGGGAAGGGGGAATATCATCTCTTATCTTTCAGCAGGAACTAGGTGTAGTCATAAGACATGATCTGGAAAATAGCACTCGCTAAATCACAGATAAGCCAACCCAATAGCCACCTGCTTCTAACTGATTCCATAAAGGCAAAGAGCGTTATGGAAGCTCAGTCCAAGCAGGGCCAATTAAGCACTGTGGCAGTGGTATACCTGGAGGTGTTGTGATACGGTTCACTCTGAGCCATTCAAGAAGGTGCACTCCAGCATATGGCAAAGTGCTTTGTAAGAAACAGGCTGCTGTTACACCAGAGCAGTCTCTTTTTTAAAAGGTGGAAGAGGGAGTTCTGGAGTTAGAAGTCAAGAATCCTCATTCTTTTGAGACTATAGGTATCAGAAATGAAGCTCTCTTATTAGATCTAGAAGTGGTCCCAATCAGAGACTAGGCTGCCCTGCTGCTAGAGATGACTATCACACACACAGTTATAAAGGCTCCCACTGGCCAGCAGGAAGCCAGCCAATCCTTTCCTCTTAGATGGGCATCCTAACCACCACCTTCTCCAGGTCCTTACACAGGGGCACCTGCTTCTAGAGGCCTACCAAAAACACACGATTCTAGGTAATTGGAGTATAGTCTGGAAAGCACATATGTACTTGTCTCCACAGACATACCCACACAAAACACAGAGAGAGAGCCACATTCACCTGAATTAAGGAACATAAACACATTGTTCCTCCCAATGTCATAGACCACCACTAACAGGTAGCCTCCAAGATCATGTGGACATACTTAGGAAGTTAGGCAGCCCACCCATGGCCTATAAAGAGAGAGGAGAAAACAGGAAAGCCCAAGTGGGATGAAGTCTTCCACTTGACCTTGCTGTGATACAGAAGAGATAGTATCTCCTAATGGCCAGGTAGGAGAGCACTCAGCCAGTGACCTTAGGTGGAAAGGCAAAGCTCTATAAAAACACAGTCCAGGCTTTGCTAGGAGGATTTCCTGGCACCTTTTTCCTGCTTTTTCTGAAGATTCTGGACTTTGATGATTCCCTATCTTATAAAAGAAAACTTTAATGCAAGATTTCAAAGACCCAGAACTGAACAAGAAACAGGAAGGGAGAAGATGAGACTATTAGGTGCTTTTCTGGATGGGAACTCTCATATACTCCTCAGAGGTCAAATCTCCCCAGTGGTCAACTTATTTAGATGGAAGACTGGAAGGAAGCTGAGCAGCAACCCTCCTATCTTCCTAGCCAAGATCTAATTTTTCTTGAGGAACTGTCAGCAAAGGACAGGAGTCTTACAGAAGACTGGGGCAGTGGTACACTGTCAGCACTAAGGAAGAACTTCAACCCAGGAACTGGTATTCCCCTATATACGTTCTTCTTGCCTTCAGGACATGTGGGATTCCCATTTTCCCTATAAGTAGAGGCACACATCCAGCTAGGAACAGGACTGTCAGGAGAGGAGGCCTCTTGGTATCTGAAACAGGATGAGTGGAGACCGGCTGCTTTTCTTGTCAAGGGAGCAATAATCACAGTGAGCTGAAGAGAACACCTCTGGCAGACACCAAACTGACCTCGGCATGCCCTACACAAGGCCAGGACACAAGGTGCTACCTTGACTTTAGTGAGGGCCCACTTTCCAGTGAGAATGGCCAAGGATGGATGGTGATCTGGGAGTCTGGCTGGGTTGTGTCAATCATTACCACACAGTAGGCATGGAGTTCTGAAAATGCAGCCACTTTCTCATATCCTTTTGTCCTAAGCATGGAAACATCCACTTCCCGAGGGACCTCAAATGAATCCCATCCCTGGTGGTCCCCAAATACTAAGAAACACATTTCTTAGAGCCTCTGCAGCAGGATGTGGGTTGGAGTCCAAGAGCTTCCTCAGAACACATTTCCCAGAGGATTCTGAGTTATCACTCTACCCTCCCCAGCAGTGACACCCAAGATCCACCATCTCAGCGCCTATACCCACTAGTGCTTAGAGATGGCAGAGAGAAAATGAAAGAAAACACTAACCTGTCTCCGCCGCTCCCCCTGCAGAGGGAGGGAACCACCTGGTACTGGAGTTTGGGGTTGGAGGGATTCCCCTCTTCAGAGGCAGATGACAGGTCTCATCCTCAGTGGCTCTTCCTGTACCTGGCTGAGCCTCCCAAGCTGGGGAGGGGAACTGGGTCCCCTGAGGATGAGGAGCTAAGGGAGGAGGAGGAGGGGGAGGAGAAGGGGGTCCTACCTGGGGAAGGTGGCACACCCCCCACACCCTGCCAGTTACCCTGGGGAGGAGGGGAGGAGCCTCTCCCAACCAGGAGTTGTCTCCTCCCCCTTGGGGGAGTCCCCCTCCCCCCCAAACTGGATCTGTGTGGGATGGAGGGCTCTTTCTGTCTGCTGGAGCTCTGGGTGGAGGGGCTCTACCCCGTTCCACTGTCTAGGTCCAAGGAAGTTGAGGGGAGAGGTCTTCCCCTCTCCAAAAGGCTGAAAGCCGCTTCCTCTTCTTTCCCTGGCGTGTCCTTTGCTTCTGAACGTAAGGACCCCTCTGCCCGTGAGTACTGGCTGGAATGGAGTGTGCCTACTGCACAGGCATAGCCCCCTCTCCCTTTGCCTCCAAAGTCCTGAACTGTTGAGAGTGTGTGTCTGCAGAGGAGAAGGCGCGCTGGGTGGTCTCACTCTGATTCCTGTAGGAAGGCTCACCCCTTCCTACTTCTGGGGGTCTCCTCCCCGGCCAGTATGGGGTTTTCCTCTCCTCTGGGAAGGAGAGACGCGTCCCCTCCAGGGGTCTCTTCTTTCCCTCGCGGAGTGGCAAGGAGTGACTGTAAGGGTCTTCTCTCCAACGAGGGGAGACGCTGCTCCCGTCCCCGCCCCCGCCTCCGTCCTGGGTGCCCCCGAGGGTGGGGTTTTCGCACTCCCCGCTCTCCCGAGCCGGCCTGGGCAGCAGGGTCCGGGAGGCCGCGGCTCCGACTCCCGTCACTGGCTACTGTGGCGGCAGCGCCTCCACCGGTCCCGTGCCGTCCGGCCCGCTCCCTCCAGCGCGCGGGGCTCCCCGCGCTGCCGCCTCTCGGGCTCCGGCCAGTCCGGGCTCCCGAGGAGCCAGAGGGCGGACGGGCAGCGTCGGGGCTCGGCTCGGGCTCGGGCTCGGCTCGGCTCCGCTGCAGGCCCCGGCTCCTCCCCGGCCTCCGCGCCGCGCGCCGCGCCCCTCCCCCTCCCCGCCGGCCGCCGCCGCCTCCCGGCGCGGGTTAAGGAGGAGCGGGGCCGCCGGGCCGGGGCCTCCGCTCGCCCGCAGAGCCCGGCCGCGCTCGCGGAGAACGCCGCCGCGCCGCCCCGCAGGACGCGCGCCCCCGCGCTCACCTCCAGCCGCCACCCGGCCGCTGGCTGGGTACCCGAGACGACAGCCCATGCTCTCCATCCCGAGAGTCTCTCGTGCACGTCGTAAACTGTCAGTGCAGGTCACACATCGACTCTGGTGCACTGGCCTGTTTTTCGTCCTGTTGCATTCTGTACGCACATGGACGTCCCTAGTTGTCCCGGGAATGTGTTGGGTGGGCTTCTCTCACCCCCAGACAATTTATAAAGGGTCATGGGGATTGGGACGAAGTTTGTTACCCTGAGTTATGTTATCCTGGAGTTCAGTACATGCTCCCTGAATAAGTGGATACATAAAGGGATAAATGATTGTGTAACAGAGAAAGAAACGTCAGAAGATCAGGGTCCTATTCCTTGTTCCAGCTTTGTGGAACTTGTGCAAGGCCCTTGTCTTGCCCTTGTCCTTCAAGGCCCTGTCCTCTGAAGTCTTGGTCCGTAAAGTGGGAACCTTGATACTCGGCCTGCTTACCCAATAAGGCTATGGCAAGGACCAAATGAGATAATTTGTGTGAAAGTGCTGTTCAAACAGTCCAGTATCCAAAGGATACAAAATATGGTTGTTCAGTTCACTTCACAATCCTATAAAACACTTCATCCTGAGTATCACAGAATATAGAATGTTCTCTTAGTACATCCTTCTGCCCCTTAGAGAATAATCCTCACCCAGAGATAGAAAATGCCACCAGGGAGCCCATTTCCATTTTTACTCCTGGAGTCTTATTATTCTGCTATAAATTCTTATGTATTTCATCCTCTGGCTTATTAAACTTTTCTCAAACTATTCTACTTTCTATCACATAAGATAATATGAAGACAAAAATATTGTTCATAAAATATTTGAATTGCCCCCCAAAATGACTGCATACTCAAGAGTTCAGCTTGATGACTACATTTCACGTTTAAGTCATAAAGTCTTTTTTCTTTGGCAAAATTTGTACTATATTTATTTAAATTAGATGAATATATTATAATTGCATTATGTTCATAATGTGCCAGGCACTGGGCTGAGAACTTTACATGTGTTATCATATCACATTTGATTCTCCTATGGATCCCATAAGCCGTTATCATTATACCTCTTTTATAGATGAGAAAACTATGGCTTAGACATATTGACTATGTCTAATTACGTGAACTATGAGTTCACGTAATTAATAAGTAGCAAAGTCAGTACTTAAACTCAAATCCAAATGAGTCCAAAACCTGGCTCTTAATCTCTATATCATTGTCTGGAGCTGTCACAATGAAAAATCACCCTCAAATTTGAAGGCAGTGAATGACATTGGGTGTCTAAAAAAAAGAGAACAAAAAATAAATTTAAAAAATCAAAAATTAGGCCAAGCGCGGTGACTCACGCCTGTAACCCTAGTATTCTGGGAGGCTGAGGTGGGCGGATCCTTTGAGCTCAGGAGTTCAAGACCAGCCTGAGCCAGAGCAAGACCCTGTCTCTACTGAAAAATAGAAAGAAATTAGCTGGACAACTAAAAATATATAGAAAAACTTTAGCCAGGCATGGTGGCGCATGCCTGTAGTCCCAGCTACTTGGGAGGCTGAGGCAGGAGGATCGCTTGAGCCCAGGAGTTTGAGGTTGCAGTAAACTAGGTTGACACCACAGCACTCTAGCCCAGGCAACAGAGTGAGACTCTGCCCCAAAATGTAAAAAAAAAAAAATTAAAAATTAAAAAATATAAAATAAAAATAAAATAAAATAGAGGCAGTAAAGCCAAACTAAGCCTTTTCTTCCTCCCCACACTTCTAATATTCAGATTTAAAACTGTATTTCCCCCCTCATCAAGGCATTAATTCCACACATACACAAATAATTTGGCAGCAAACCTTTCTTGCCATGTATTGATATTTTGTTTATGTTATGTTATGTTATATTATGTTTCAACTCTTTTTGACATTTCTTATGTATGGAATTTGGAGGGCAGGGTGAGATGTAGAAGTAGTAAAAATGGAAACACTAGGGAAGAATTAGAATCTCCTTTCCTGGAAATTAGGAAAAATTAAAGGCTCAAGAAATTATTCATTTTCACAAGATAATTGCTGCAGCATTCTTTGTAGCTGAAAAATCAGAAACAACCAAAATATCTAAAGTAGGGTAAATTATGGTACATTTATATAATAGAATGCTATATAGCATTTAAAAGAATAGTTGTATTTCACTCTGGAAGGTAGAATCAAAGTGCTGTTTTTCTTTTTATATCTTCTTTATCATTTAGATATTTTGCAATAGATACATATTAGAACATTTTTTTCATTATCTGACTGTATTCCAGTGAGAAAATCATATTTAAAAAATATGTATAGGCCGGGCGCAGTGGCTCACGCCTATAATCCTAGCACTCTGGGAGGCCGAGGCGGGTGGATTGCTGGAGGTCAGGAGTTCGAAACCAGCCTGAGCAATAGCAAGACCCCCATCTCTACTATAAATAGAAAGAAATTAATTGGCCAACTAATATATATAGAAAAATTAGCCAGGCATGGTGGCACATGCCTATAGACCCAGCTACTCAAGAGGCTGAGGCAGGAGGATTGCTTGAGCCCAGGAGTTTGAGGTTGCTGTGAGCTAGGCTGATGCCACGGCACTCACTCTAGCCTGGGCAATAAAGCGAGACTCTGTCTCAAAAATAAAATAAAATAAAATAAAAATAAAAATAAAAAGTATGTATAATACAATCATATAGTTGTTTTTAAAAATATATATGCGCATGTATGTATTTCTATGTATACATACACATAGACGGATATACACAAAAGATATGAGTTTATAGATTATTTTAATTTACTTCATTTTCTACTGTATCTATAATTAGTGTTTGTATGGTTTTTGCTTATGCAATTTTTAAAATTAAAAAAAAAAAACTTGACAAGCCTGATTTGGTTTGGTTTTGCCCTAAAACAGGGGGGAAGCACTTGTATTCATTCTGCCTTTATTTTATATTAAAGAGGGTAATATGGGGAAAGATTTAAAAAAAATTCACTGAAACATTCAAATGAAAGGTTTTAGTTTTCTCTGTTATATATATTATTATATAATTCTATATATATAAATATTATATCATTCTCCTTGAGTGTTAGTCTTGAGCAAAACTCTTCTTCATAATATTGGTGACTAATATGCCATAATACACATTTTGGAAGCATTTATCAAAGACTAGTATACTACATGAAACATAGCAGGTAAGATTCATGTAGAGTATTCAAATCTCAGCTTTGACACTTAATAACTGTGAGAACTGGCTGGACATGGTGGCTCACAGTTATAATCCCAGCACTCTGGGAGGCCAGGGCAGAAGGATCACTTGAGGTCAAGAGTTCAAGACCCATCAGAGCAATATATTGAGGCCCCTTCTCTACAAAAAATAGGAAAAAAAATTAGCTTGGCATGGTGGTGCACGCCTGTAGTCCCAGCTACTTGGGAGGTTGAGGCAGGAGGATTGCTTGAACCTAGGTGTTGGAGGTTGCAGTGAGCTATGATGCTGCCATTGCACTCTATGGGTGACAGAGCGAGACTCTATCTCTATCTCGCTCTGGGTGACAGAGCGAGACTCTATCTCTAAATTAATTAATTGATTAACTGTGAGAACTTAGTAAGTCACTGTAAGTTAACTGTTGTGTGACTCAGTTTCTTCATCAGTAAAATGGGGATAATAATAGTACATATTTCATAGTGTTGTGGAGGGATTGTGTGACTTCATACATGTAATGCATTTAGATAAGTGCCTGAGGGTAGAGGGAACCTAAAGATTAAGAGAGGTTTAAGGCCGGGTGCGGTGGCTCACACCTGTAATCCTAGCACTCTGGGAGGCTGAGGCAGGCCTCAGCAGGCCTCAAGAAAAGAAAAAAAAATAATAATAATAATCAAGTGATGGAGGAGAGGGTATAGATGATAAAAGATTGGCCAAATGTTGCTTAACTTAACATTGTTTTTTTTAAAAATACTATTCTCTTATGTTTGTGTTTGAAATTTTACAAGGCAAAGTTTTTAAAATTACCGTTTAAAAATGCTGGACCATAGTATTTACTATTATTACATACGTGGCATGTATAATATTACCTAATGTCTGCTTTTCAGAGTACAATGTATTTTTTTTTTTTTTTTTGAGACAGAGTCTCGCTTTGTTGCCCAGGCTAGAGTGAGTGCCGTGGCATCAGCCTAGCTCACAGCAACCTCAAACTCCTGGGCTCAAGCAATCCTGCTGTCTCAGCCTCCCGAGTAGCTGGGACTACAGGCATGCGCCACCATGCCCGGCTAATTTTTTCTATATATATTAGTTGGCCAATTAATATCTTTTTCTATTTATAGTAGAGATGGGGTCTCGCTGTTGCTCAGGCTGGTCTCGAACTCCTGAGCTCAAACGATCCGCCCACCTCGACCTCCCAGAGAGCTAGGATTACAGGCTTGAGCCACCGCGCCCGGCCAACAATGTATTTTCATTTACACTATGTCTTTTAGTTTTCACACTAAACCTTGGAGGTTGGGAATTACCAGTATTACCCCTAACTACAAATGAGAAGACTGAACTAGAGCCAGGACCAAAAGGCCCTGCAATGTGCCACCTCCATTCTTCCAGCTTCCTGGGGACCATAGATAAATGGAGTGGGGCGTAACCTGCAGCTGCTAGACACAAAGTTCTTGCTTCTTTTAATGGTTGTAGTGAGGTCTCACAGGAAGAGAAACTAAACACACAAATGATCCACTTAGGAATATTTATCAGACAAAATATGAGCTCACATTTGCACAGGAGAAAAATTCTAACTGCTACTTTAAAAGGTAATCTCCAGCCAGCGCAGTACCTCACACCTGTAATCCTAGCACTCTGGGAGGCCGAGGCGGGCAGATAGCTCGAGGTCAGGAGTTCAAAACCAGCCTGAGCAAGAGCGAGACCCCGTGTCTACTATAAATAGAAAGAAATTAATTGGCCAACTAACATATATATAGAAAAAATTAGCTGGGCATGGTGGCGCACGCCTGTAGTCCCAGCTACTCAAGAGGCTGAGGCAGGAGGATCGCTTGAGCCCAGGAGTTGGAGGTTGCTGTGAGCTAGGCTGACGCCATGGCACTCACTCTAGCCTGGGCAACAAAGTGAGACTCTGTCTCAAAAAAAAAAAAAAAAAAAGGTAATCTCCGGAGAAAAAGAATAGAACACAAGAGAACAGATTAAATAATAAAGGAAAAATTCTCTGCATCAAGTTTGCATTTCCCTTACAAAGCTGTTCATTATTTAGTTTCCTACATTAAATTTTATAGCCTATACCCAACCTGTTCAATTTCCGCTAAAAAACATACGACTAGAATGAAGGTTAGGGCACTAGAGATGAGAAACTGCATGGGACTCGAGGTTGGGAGGCAGGAGGCCGTCACATCCCAGTTGCGAGGCCCAGGCGCCCAACAGTTCTGTTCCACCTTAAGAAGCTGTAGCCCCGGCCCAAGCCGAGCAGTCACTCAGCTCCTCCCACCCCCGTGTCAGCTCCGGCCGGGAACGTGGGGCAGGGAGGAAAGACGCGCTGAATGGAAAGACTGCCGCCAGAGGCAGCAGGTCTCTCTTCTCCCGGGCTCCACAGCACCAGGAGGGGCGTGTGAAACACGGGCCCTCGGCGTCGGGTTCCTTGCCCGAGGACTTCTGGCTTGGGGACGCGTCCTACTGAATCCGCGGGTGGGGAGAGGCACGGGGTGGGGCCCACCTCGGGGTGGGGTCAGATGGGGGCGGAACTGGGCACGTGAGGTATACAGTACGCTGTGATCCTCAGCTGAAAGTTGTAAGCTCCCTCGTTCCCGACGCAGCTCTTCAAATCTTTTCCAAAAGAGGGGGCAAGTTTTCCATTCTCCGCCCCAATTCCCCGTCTTCATTTTAATTGGTTGGGCTTAGGCTTGGCTGGGCCAGGATTGCGTGTTGATTGGCTACCTAAGTAATCCATCATAGGTGACGCAAGCGAGGGGCGGCTATTTAGGGGAGGAAGTGAAGATTATTTTGGTACCTCCTACGCCAACTACTGATTGGTTGAGATTTGCAGTGATGTAAAGCAAGGCGTAAAAAATGTCCACCAAAGCGAAGGACCTATTGGCCATTCTCTCAGGGACGAAGTCTAGGGTGGGACTGGGAAGAGCCGGCTGGACTCTGTTATTGTAGGAAAGGACCAAATTGATTGAAACCCGGAAATGAGTTTAGAAGAAAACTGAAGGAAAACGAGGGAAATCCGCAGCACCTTCCTTGCCCTCAAACAAGGTCATTTCCTGCGTGGGATCGCTATTTTCCTGTTTACTTCTCCGAAGTCTGTGTGTACTCTGACTTTCTGGAATATACGTGATAATTAAATTCCTATGAACCTTTTATCCCAGACTTCTCAAGTTACTTATGTTACCTAATAGAATGAAGGAGACAGAGGAAAGGAAAAGCATGGAGTTTAACCCTGCCTTTAGAGGACAGGGAAAATGAGGCTCTAATATAATAGAAAGCTAAAGACCCTGGGTCATAGTATACAAGCAGGTGGATTACTAAAGACACCATTTGTATTATAAATAGTTGGAGAGGATTGGGTGGAGGTGATGAGAACTATAAAGTTGTGGCCGAAGAAAGGGTATAATCACATATAGAAGCCTTCCTGGGTAGGGAACTCAATTTTATTCATCTTATCTCCAGTGCCTGGCAGTATTGGATACACAGTAGGTGGTCAACTGCTGAACCGAACCAAACCAGAATGAGAAGACCTTTAATACGGTATACCAGACACATCCTAAAGATGCCAGAGTTTTAGAATAGTCTTTAAAAGGTCTCTATGCCAATTTTATGACCCTGAATAAATGTTTCCCACTCACCACCTGGGTTAGTACAACCATAAATTGGGAAGACCTACCTGAAAAGCTACCTACCTGGGAAAATGCTACCATTTTCTCCTTAATACCCTGAGGCCTTTAAAATTTGAAAGCAGATTTCCTCTCAACCTAATCCATCTATCTTTCTGGAAAAATTGAAAAGATAAATGGGATTAGTGAAAAGATGCCCTCTACTTCCAGTGAGTGTTTAACCTACAATCTGATGTTAGAGGCTAGGAAGAATTTACTATTTGAGAGCTTGAGAGATATTATCTATACTATTGTTAATTGTGGAATTATTTGCTTCCCAGCATGAATTTTCTAGTCCAGAGTTATTCTTACAGCTAGATTTCCACAATGCTTTAACATTGTCTAAAAACTGTGTTCTGAACTTGGGGGAACAGTGCAAGAATTTTTCCTTCATATTGTAAGTATCTTCATCACAGGACCCTGCCAGGGCTATTGGTCAAGATTCTGCAACATGTATTTTCTGTTTATCCAAAAGGATCCTATCACTTTAGGATTTTCTAGGTCAGTTCATTTACAAGAGTGTATACCATACTGGCTCTTTAGTATCATTATGGCAATAGTTTTAGAAACGAGGTAAGGAACAGGAGGCAGCTATATTTGCAATAACAAAAATACAATGGGAAAATTGTTACTAGACTATAAATAATTCTGTCAAAATGAAGTATATGTTACCTATGCTAAAAGGAGGGTGGAATGTTAAAATTTTCAGTTGTGTTTGAGAGAAAAGTATACTTTGTTTCCAGTAATGTTAAATAAATTATGTGAAAACATACAAAAATATCTTTAGGTTAATAATCAAAAACTTACAGCACTGTCACTTTCCCTTGGATGGTTCCCAATAAGCCAAAATAGAAATTGTCTTTAGGAGACCAAGAGCACAGCACCAAGTCTGAGGAATAAAAATACTGTCATTGTTCCTAGTCCCAGATCCATGCTCTCCAACATGTAAAGGGCTGGTATCATTGGTGAGAACGTGAAATACTGAGTCCGATAGAACCTTGGGCCTTAGGAAAATCCTCAACCTCCTGGAGCCTGGCTGTCTGCCCTTCTTTTTTTTTTTTTTTTTTTTTTTTTTTTTTTGAGACAGAGTCTCACTTTGCTGCTCAGGCTAGAGTGAGTGCCGTGGTGTCTGCCTAACTCACAGCAACCTCAAACTCCTGGGCTCAAGCGATCCTACTACCTCAGCCTCCCGAGTAGCTGGGACTACAGGCATGTGCCACCATGCCCAGCTAATTTTTTCTATATATATATTAGTTGGCCAATTAATTTCTTTGTACTTTTAGTAGAGACGGGGTCTTGCTCTTGCTCAGGCTAGTTTCGAACTCCTGACCTTGAGTGATCCGCCCACCTCGGCCTCCCAGAGTGGTAGGATTAGAGGCGTGAGCCACCGCACCCGGCCATGTCTGCCCTTCTGAAACAATGGTAATCATTGTTTCTTTCATCACTGGAGGCCCAAGAAACAGATACAAGGCCTCAAAAGACCAAGGATGAAAGCGCCAGGTTGCACTGCATTTGGCATTTATGGACAAAAGAAAAGGAGAAGCAGGGTCATTGGAGGAGCTGGTAGAGGCATAGAAGGGACACTATACTTACTCTTGTCCAGTCAGGTATTGTATCTGTCCAGTTTGATTATAGTAAACAGAAACTATTTTAAGTAGAAAAGGCTTTAATACAGGGACTTACATGTTTACAAAATATTGGAAGTAATGGAGGGACAGGGTCTCTGCTGTGTCCCAGAAATGGCTCCAAAATTGAGGCTACTAAACTCACACACCAGGGAAGCTTCAGAAAGATGAAGAATCAAGACTATATTGCTGAAGCTGTTGAGTTCAAAAACACCCTATGCTAGCTGTGATCCAGGAATCAGGAGGCTGCTGTTGCTAATATTCCTTCAACAGCCTTCAACAGCCATGACACTAGTGAGTAGACCCTGGAACACTGCTGTAGAAAAACATGCATGACCATGCTAGTCAGCAGCAACAGCCACAGCAGCCAGCAGATAGCCCCTGCCTCTCTTTTACTTTTCAACTCTCTCGTGTATGCAAATTATTGGTAGATCATAATTTACAACTAGAATCCTGGCTGCAATAAAATCTAGGAAATATAGTTTATGGTTTTCCAGCCTCTGCAGTACAGGAAGACTTTTAAAAGGAGATAGAATGTGGACCACTCGTATCCACCACAACTATATATGGATCTGCATTAAAAAGATTTACTTGGTAATAGTAGCATGAAAGAAAAGGATTCTGAGCCAGACACAGCATAAGAATAAAGCAAAAAGTCTGTTCTAGACTCTTTCATTTTATAAACTAGCAGGGAAATAAGGAAGAGCACAGAACATAAAAGTATTTCCAAACTATAATCTACTGTGACCATCATTTCATAAAAAGAATTAACATTTTAACACAAAAAAGGTAGGAAGGCTATAGTCTCAGAATTTAAGAACGGAATAAATTTAATATCAAGAAAAATATTACTTTGTCCTTTCCTTTCTCAGTGAACACTTCGTTCTGGGGTGGCAGGCTCTGAAACCACTGAGGTAGTGTCAGATCACTGCCCTAGCATGGAGGAAACTTAGCTGCTTGCCCCGCACTGCTAAGGACACGCTGAACAATCTTGAATAAGTCACTTTATCACTGGGCCTTCATTTGTTACTAACTCAAATTAGTACTGGCTGGGCATGGTGACTCACACCTGTAATCCTAGCACTCTCAGAGGCCAAAGCAGGAAGATTGCTTGAGTCCAAGAGTTCAAGACCAACCTGACCTCATCTGTACTAAAAATAGAAAAATTAGCTGAGCATAGGTGTGCCTGTAGTCCCAGTACTTGGGAGGCTGAGGCAGGAGGATTGCTTGAGCCTAGGAGTTTGAAGTTACCATGAGGTAGGCTGACACCATGGCACTCTAGCCTGGGCAACAGAGTAAGACTCTTTTTCAAAAAAATAAATTAATTTAAATAAAATTAGTACTATGAATAAATATTGATATTTAAGAAGGAGGAAGAAAAGATATGAAAGAAAGTTTCCAAAATATAAGAAAAATTTTTAATTAAAAAATAAGAAAAGCATTATATTAGTGGACTTCTTAGTTCCCTTACAATTCTAAAAGTCTATTTAATTTTTTTTCTGGACTGCTATAATGACCTTTTACCTAGACTTCAGCTTGTAGACTCTACTTATGCTAAATCATACCATTTCAGTGATCCAGATTTAACAAATGACCAAGTTTTTTTTCATGTCACTCCTGTTCAAAAGTCCATAAAATATAATCCATACTATTGAGCCTGGCATTCAAGGCCCTCTTCAACCTGCCTCTAATCTGTATTTCTCACTATTCCCTGCTCCCAAAAAATGACTAGCATCACCTGAATGAGTGCCTTTGTTTCTGTTACCATTTCCTCCATTGCGTTTTAACAAATACTCATTGAGATACTGAGCATCTCTCATGTGCTGGACTTTGTGTTAGTTAGATACTTCAATAAATTCAAAGAAGAATCAGGCTTGGTCTACCTATGAGAGTGACCAACCATGTCAGGCTCCCCAGGACTACCTAAAAGTCCCACATCCTGAGAAAACCCTCAGCTCTGGGAAAACTGAAACAGTTGATCACCTAGCCTCTGGCCGGCAAGAATTTATGAAGATCTTAAGATTCCTTGTAACTCAGAAATTCTGCCGAGCTGCATACTTTTTCCCAACTTTCTTCCGAGGTATTTTGGACTTCCTCAACAATTAGCATAAGATCAAAGACTATCATCAAGCAACGGCTTTCATTTTTGTGCCTCTTCCTAGATTATGAATTTCTGGAAGGCAGATATATCCTTCCACATCTCCACAGTACCTACCAGTGCTTCATACAGTGATTATAATATGAATGTATGTTGAAGTGAATTGAGGGAATCTTGCACAAATTAACACTTCCGGCTTTTTTTCTTAATTAAAAAACTTTTTAGGCTGGGCGTTGTGGCTCACACCTGTAATGCTAGCACTCTGGGAGGCGGAGGTGGGAAGATTGCTCAAGGTCAGGAGTTCGAAACCAGCCTAAGCAAGATCGAGACCCCATCTCTACTAAAAATAGAAAGAAATTAGCTGAACAACTAAAAATGTATAGAAAACATTATCCAGGCATGGTGGCGCATGCCTGTAGTCCCAGCTACTCGGGAGCCTGAGGCAGAAGCATTTCTTTAGCCAGAAGTTTGAGGTAGCTGTGAGCTAGCCTGACGCCATGGTACTCTAGCCCAGGCAACAGAGCAAGACTCTGTCTCAAAAAAAAACCACAAAACTGTTTAAGTATAACACATGCAGAAAAATGTTCAGTTGGATGAGTGTTTTTACAAAATGAACAAGCATCCAAACCAAGTCACAGAACACATCCCAAAAGCACTCATGCCCCTTCCCAGTCACAACCTCTCAAAGGGTGACCGCAATCTAGATTTACGATACCATAGATTGGTTTTGTCTATTTTTTGACCTTTATCTAAATGGAATCATTCAATATGTTCTCTTTTGCATTTGGTTTCTTTCAACTCTGTGTTTGTGAGACTCACCCATATCATTGCATGTAGTACATTCACTTTCATTGCTATATGCTATTCCATTGTGTGAATATTCCACAATGTATTTATTCATTCTCCTGTTTTTTTGGTTTTTTTCCCCATGGTGTCCACTTGTATTTTTAAAATCACACTTTCCCAATAAGAACATACAACACATGCAGTTTTAGAGAATTATTCCCACTTTTTACATAGCTTTGGTAACTTTGTATTTATCAAGATCTATATGTTGAAGGTAAGACAGAATATTTATCTAGGTGATTAATAAGCTTAGTGAGGCCAAGAACTATTATTATGCACTTTCCCTTCATAAAGGCAGTAAACATATGGATCAAAAACAAAACAAGTAATCAACACAGCACAGGTGACCTCTTTCGAATCAGAGCCATGTGACGCAGGCTTTCAAGTAAAGGCCTCTCTTGCAGAGTTCAGCACTCTATCAGCTCATGAGGCACCACCAGTAGCTGACCCCTTTTCCTTCCCAAGCATCAAAGGCATCCATCATTTTCGTCAACTCTGCTACTAAATAATAGCTCCAAATGTACTGAACGTTATTTCCCGCCTCTCTTTTAAAAATGCTTTTACTGTGAATTCTTCCTCCCAGCTGCTTATCAATAGCATCTGTTCCATCAGTTTTGGTGACATATACACCAATAATTCTACTCTATCAGCTTGCACCAATGTGTTAAGATAGTGGAGAACCCAAACTGTCGGCCTACTGCAAACTAAATCATATGAATCACAGAAGTCTGTTAAAGCCTTTTTAAGTTCTATATTTGACCTTAAAGAATATGTCTCCATTTCATTGGCCAAGTGGTCAGACAGGTTGTACGATAAGGGATGCCAAAGTAATCGGCCTCTTCCTGTAAGGCCACACGAGTTTGCTCATCTGTAGGAATCTGAACTTCTCCATGAAGACAATCCAAAAGGTATTTAAATAGATGTCCGTCACGGTCAGTAACACAAGCCCCTGACTTCATCTGTTTTTAGAGGAAAGCGACCGCTGAACATAGACGCCAACATAGAGTCTGTAAAGCAGCACCAAGGACTCACGCCGGGCTGTGTAAATACAGCCACCCACGTTCAGTTGAAGAATATCTAGCACCTCTTCTGCCTTGTGGCCTTCCATTGCTTCCCCAGACACCATTAGGTGTATACTGAGGAACTTGATATTGACTCTGTGGCCCGCCCGGCCCTCAGCAAGGCAGCCAGATGCCGCAGGGCTGACGCGGAAGTGAGCGGCTCCTCCACTGCCGGGCAACTCGTGGCACCTCATTTTCCTGTTAATAGACATTTGTGTTATTTCCATCTTGGCGCTATTATGAATACTGCTGAGATGAAAATTCTAGTACCTTTTTTTTTTTGGTGAACACACGTGTGCATTTCTGTTGGGTATATAGCCCTAGGAGTGGAATTGTTGGGTCATAAGGTAGGCATATGTTCTAATAGATATTGCCAAACACTTTTCCAAAGTGGTTGCAACAATTTATCAATTTATATCCCCATTAACAATATTCTGGATGTTCCACATTCCGTCCCAGGTTTGGCATTCTCTTTTTCTTTCTTCCCCCTCTCCACCCTTTATTTTAGCCATTCTGTTTTGCAAGTACCGCTATCTCAAATGGTTTGTTTTTTTTTTTTGAGACACAGTCTCACTCTCTTACCCGGGCTAGAGTGCAGTGACATCAGCTTAGCTCACAGCAATCTCAATCTCCTGGGCTCAAGCAATCCTCCTGCCTCAGCCTCCCGAGTAGCTGGGACTACAGGCATGCACCACCATGCCTGGCTAATTTTTCTATATTTTTAGTTGGCCAATTAATTTCTTTATATTTTTAGTAGAGACGGGGTCTTGCTCTTGCTCAGGCTGGTTTCAAAATCCTGACTTTGAGCAATCCGCCGGCCTCGGCCTCCCAGAGTGCTAGGATTACAGGCGTGAGCCACCGCGCCCAGCCTCAAGTGGTTTTAATTTGAAGTTCCCTGATGAGCAGTTTATTTGCACACCTTTTCTCGTGTTTACTGTTCACAGACGGGGACAGCCTCTTTTGAGAAGTGCCGCGTAGCTCTTTTTTAAAACCCTTGCCATCCCGGTGAAGCAGATTAACCTGTAGCAGTAAAAAATAAAGAAATTTAAAAAAGTAAAAAATATAAAATAAAAAAAAAATAATAAAACCCTTGCCAAGTATTGACTCAACACTTTACTAAACGCCATGCTATCATGGTGAAGCTCCAGGTAATTCCAAGTTAAGTCTTCCGTCTGGGTCGGGAGAGAACAATCTCTCCAAAGCAAGCTCGCGCTCATCCGCAGGGGCCCTTCCCCGGCCAGCACCGACGAGGCAGCGGCGGTCGGTCTTTACTACTCCTAACCCCCAACCTCTAGACAGTCCTTTATAGAAGATGGAGAGAAAGGCTGCATGGCTTTTCATCAAAAAAGAGCTGCTGAGTCCGAAAGAACTGCCGGACATCGCCCTCAGCCTCTTCCCAGCCGGGCGCCGCCGGCCGCCCGCAGCGCTATCTGGGGCACTGCCTCGCGGGCGGGAGGCGGTGAGGGGCACGGGTATCTTTTAAAGCAGAAACGTTAACACCCTCTTAACGGCTGCATTAAGGATGGTGGGGCCCAGAACTGTTTCCCCGTAAAGGGTCGCCCCCGCCCCCACCGCCCGGGTCCCAAGAAGACGCTGAAGGGGGCGCCCACAGGGACCCAGGCGGCGGCCGCCGGCGCGTCGGTGTGCGAGTGGGAGGCAGGGTCGGGCCGGGTAGCCAGGACCGCGAGCAGGACGCCTGCTCAGACCGTAGGTGGGTGCATGTCTGGCGTGTGGAGGGAGCCCGGACAACCGAGTCACGTCTCACAGCCACACCAACGGACCATCCAAAGTAGAACCCTCGGCCTTTCGAGGCGGCGTGGGGGTCCTAACGGCCGCGCAGCGCGGCGGCGCCGTCCCAGCACCCCCCGCGCAGCGGCGGCCTGGGAGCGGCGCGGCGGCGCGGGAGGCCCGGGAGATGGGCGGTTGAGCGAAGCCGCGGAGCCCAACCGCAGCTGCCGGGTCTGGGAGGTGGGTGAGCCGCGCCGTCCCCGCGGCCGGCAGGCGGGGTAACGAGCATCCGAGTGGGGCTCCGCAGGGGTGGGAGGTTGCTCAGAGTCGGGCCGGGCTGAGAGAAGAGGGTCGTGCCGCGCTGGAGAAACTGGCGTTGGAGGCTGGGGGAGAATATTTGTCATTCACTGAGCACCTACTAAGTCCCGACCCGGCTCAGGTACAGGTATCCCACAGGAAACAAGGCGGACGAAAGCCTTGCCCTCCTGGCCCTTATATTCTAAGGAGGAGACAGACAATAAAATGAGTAGACATATGTAAGAAAATGCCGGGACAGTGGTAAATCTTAAGAAAAAGAATACAGGAGGGCTAGCAAATGCGGAGGGGACTGTGTAACGTTGGGCTGGGGGAGGGGCGGGTCTGAGGGGGCCTCTCTGAGCAAGTGGCTTTTGACCCGAGACCTGAAGGGAGTGAGGGAGGCTAGGAATGGTGACCCAGGCACAGAGAACTGGACTAAGGAGGGAACTGTATGGCCTTGAAAGATGTCTCCCAGGAGTTGAAGTGCCATGCAGATGGGATGAGCTTGGTAGGCTTTTGCAAGATAAAAATTGGAAGTTTCTCAGGAAACTGCTGATCATTCGTTCATTCACTGCTGGATTCATTCTGTGCTTTATTCCTGAAATGTGACAGAAGGGGAGTAAGACCAAATGCCCTTGGCAAAATACTGTTATTAGTTTTGTCTCAGCTTAATACATATACTAAATTTAGAGTTCCCATTGGTTTTCAAGAAGTTAGTCTGAGTTAATTTTACAAATAACTAAATAGTACCTCACTTTTAAAAAAAAAATTTTTTTTTTTTTTTTTTTTGAGACATAGTCTCCTCTGTCACCTGGGCTAAGAGTGCGGTGCTGTCAGCCTGGCTCACAGCAACCTCAAACTCCTGGGCTCAAGTGATTTCTCCTGTCTCAGCCTCCCGAGTAGCTGGGATGACAGGCTCACACCGCCAAGCCCGACTAATTTTTCTGTTTTTAGTAGAGCCAGGTCTTGCTCTTTCTCAGACTGGTCTCAAACTCCTGACCTCGACTAATCCTCCTGCCTCAGCCTCCCAGAGTGCTAGGATTATAGGTGTGAGCCACCGTGCCTGGTCAACTTTTTAAGAAAAGTATATTTATTTGAGTTAAAAGAGTTGGGGGTGGGGTTGTTTTGTTTTATTTATTTATTTTTTCCAAATGAGAATGACCCAGAAAAAAACTAGCCAACAGAGCAAGGAAGAGCTATTAGACTGGGGGCGGAAAAGGTAGCAGAGAGAAAGGAAAAGGAAAAGGTGATAAGGAGGGTGTTGAATAGTAAAAGGGACATTCTGTCCTAATTCTCCTCCTCCTCCTAATAAACTCAGGAAATAATACTGGTGCTTCTACATACCACATCTCAGCTAATCCTCAAAACTGTCCATCCAAATCAGGAGAGCTGATAGAAGAAACAGACTCAGACTAGGTAACTGAGCAAAATCATGATTTCTGATTTCACTACAGCTCACTGAAGCATTTTAGGCTAACGTGAAGCTACAAGGAGATGGCTTGTTTCAAATATTTTACTTTTTATGTGGCAAAATAAACCACATTAAGTCGGAATTTTATGACAGCAAGATCACCTAATCCAATCCCTGCTCATTTTGTAGATGGAGAAACTGCTAGTTGGTGACAAAGAAATGACTCAAAATATTGGAAAACCATTTTTACTCTATTTAGCTGCTTGATCTCCCCAAAACCCTCAACTTGGTAAAATTCTTCCCATTGGCTACCAGACAAGTAGAAAGAGCTTTGTTGAAGACCCCAGAATTGAGTTAATCTAAGACATCATTAGAATGAGATTATATGAGGTTTTATTTCCTTTCAGGAGTATTTATTGGAGTGCATATTGACCAGGGGGCTAAATCACAGCCTTTCCCTCAAGAAGCTTAAGTAGATGGAGTGAATTAATAACTAGCCAATTACAATTTACAGGAAGCAGTACCCTGAAGAGGAATTGAAGAAAAAGTCAATTCTTAGTATAGCGGAGAGATGGAGAGCGACAAACAGAATGTGAGTATTAAGAACTGATGTCAGATATCAAGTTGGTTTGTCATGGTTATATTAATGATCACAATAGCTATCTTCCTAAATTTTTCTTGTCTTAATATGCAACACATATAAGTGGTGGTGGGAGAGACTACTGAGGCCAATAGATTTGGTACAGTCCCAGATTCTTTTTATTTGTAGTTAATTAGTATTTGCCATTTGTGGCATTTTGTGCTTTAATATTATCAAGAACATTAAGAATAAAGTAATCATGGTAAACTGGAGCTCAGTGGCATAAGCCTATAGTCCTACCTACGTGGGAGGCTGAGGCAGGGGGAACCTTTTAGCCCAGGACTTCAAATCCAGCCTGAGCAATACAGCAAGCAATACAGCAATACCCTCATCTTTTTAAAAAACTTAGTAATAATAAGAATATTCATGTTCAGCATTATAATTGCAAACAGGTCTCAGTAAAAATTATATACAACTGGTTTTGAGGAAATCTCCTTGAAAAGAGCCATGGCTATATAGGTGTAAAGAGTAATATAGCAGCTGGGTGCAGTGGCTCATGCCTGTAATCCCAGCACTCTGGGAGACTGAGAGGGAAAGATCGCTCGAGGTTAGGAGTTCTAGACCAGCCTGAACAAGAGCAAGACTCCCGTCTCTACTAAAAATAGAAAGAAATTAGCCACACAACTAAAAATATATAGAAAAGATTAACCAGGCATGGTGGCGCATGCCTGTAGTCCCAGCTACTTGGGAGGCTGAGGCAGAAGGATTGTTTGAGCCCGGGAGTTTGAGGTTGCCGTGAGCTAGGCTGACACCATGGCACTCTAGCCAGGGCAACAGAGCGAGATTCTGTATCAAAAAAAAAAAAGGAATAATATAGAATAATATATGAAGGTGTACAATAATAACGACTATTCTTATAAAGCAGACTTCAGAGTGTAACTGAATCATATTGCTTACATATTGTGATAAAGATTCGCAAAAGGTATCAAGTAATATAAGAGCCTCTGGGATGGGTTGGGGGTAGGATAGGCATCATCTTGTAGTTAAATTACATATTGCCTAGGCCAGCATAGTGGCTCCCCACTGTAATCCTAGCACTCTGAAGGCTGAGGCAGGAGGGTTGCTTAAGGTGAGGAGTTTGAAACTGATCTGAGCAAGAGCAAGACCCCGTCTCTACTAAAAATAGAAAAAATTAGCTGGGTGTGGTGGCTCATTCGTGTAGGCCCAGCTGCTCGGGAGGCTGAGGCAGGAGGATCGCTTGAGCCCAGGAGTTTGAGGTTGCTTTGAACTAGGCTGAGGCCACTGCACTCTAGCCCCTGCAACAGAGTGAGATTCTGTCTCAAAAAAAAAAAAATTACATATTGCCTGAAGTCAAGGATTTACCACATGTGATCACATCTGGAAAGACTTTAAATAAGCTTGTTTTCTGGGATTTCACTGGTGTTTTGGATGGCTCACCCCTCAAATGCTCAGGCTTCCCCCCACAACATTTTAATAGATATAATCAGGGAAGCAGAACTGGGGAAAGGGAAGCAATTGCTCTTCCTTAGCACCATTTTAAAGATAATAGGTTTATATAACAATTGTTAAGGCTATTTTGGAAAGACATTAGGGAAAGCAGTGTAAGAGGAAGATAAGAGACACAGAAGGAGTTTTCTTCTTCTCGTCCCTCCCACCGTTCTCTTCAACCTCTAGTCGATCCTGTTGCCCACCGGTCTAACATTGCTTTCGCCATGGCCCTCAGCGATGCTGATGTGCAAAAGCAGATTAAGCATATGATAGCTTTCATTGAACAAGAAGCCAATGAAAAAGCAGAAGAAATAGACGCAAGGGCAGAAGAAGAGTTTAACATTGAGAAAGGTCGGCTTGTGCAAACCCAAAGACTGAAGATTACGGAATACTATGAGAAGAAAGAGAAGCAGATTGAGCAGCAAAAGAAAATTCAGATGTCCAATTTGATGAATCAGGCAAGTCTCAGAGTCCTCAAAGCAAGAGATGACTTTATCACAGACCTACTAAATGAAGCAAAACAGAGACTCAGCAAGGTAGTAAAAGATACAACCAGGTACCAGGTGCTGCTGGATGGACTGATCCTGCAGGGTTTGTACCAGTTACTGGAACCCTGAATGATTGTTCGTTTCAGGAAACAGGATTTACCTCTGGTAAGGGCTGCAGTGCAAAAGGCGATCCCTATGTACAAAATTGCCACTAAAAATGATGTTGATGTTCAAATTGATCAGGGGGCCTACCTGCCTGAGGACATAGCTGGTGGCATTGAGATATATAATGGAGATCGTAAAATAAAGGTTTCCAATACCCTAGAAAGCCAGCTGGACCTCATAGCCCAGCAGATGATGCCAGAAGTATGGGGAGCTTTGTTTGGTGCAAATGCCAATAGGAAATTTTTGGACTAGGCCTTCGGGAGACAGAGTCCATCCACTACTCTACGGCTACGATATGGAAGCTTCTGATATTTAAAGAAGCGAGAGTGTCTGTGTAGCTTCTTCTCTGCTGTCCTAATGTTGCTCTGTGTTTATCAGTGGGTGCCCTTCTGTGGCTGATGCCCTTGGCCTAGTTGCTAACAGTGGGAGAACATTCCACTTGCTGTGATCAGGACCCACCTCTAGCTCATCTCAGAATAACAGCTCCCAGCTGGTCCCACAGCACTAGGTGAGGGGGTCAGATGGCGACTGCATGAACTTCGCCAAGTCTCCTCCTCCTTCTCCAGCTCCCAGTCATCTAGTCTAGAGGGTGACGTGTATGGTGTTCTCTGCCTTGAAGTCTCTGTTCTTTAGGTTTAAAACTCATGTGGCACACACATTCCTCCCAGCAGTAGTAGCTTCACTGTTACCTATTTCAGCCTAGACGTTTTCCTCATCTGTAAATGTGATTTGAAACCTAAGCCATGAATATACTTTATTTATTAAAACAAAAGATTTATGTGGAAAAAAAAAAAAGAGAGACAGAAATTAGTCAGAGGCCAGGTGCAGGGGCTCACGCCTGTAATCCTAGCACTCTGGGAGGCCGAGTGAGTGGATCGTTTGAGCTCAGGAGTTGGAGACCACCCTGAGCGAGACCCATCTGTACTAAAAAAAATAGAAATTAATTGGCCAACTAAAAATATATAGAAAAAAATTAGCTGGGCATGGTGGCTTATGCCTGTAGTCCCAGCTACTTGGGAGGCTGAGGCAGAAGGATTGCTCGAGCCCAGGAGTTGAAGATTGCTATGAGCTAGGCTGATGCCACAGCACTCTAGCCCGGGCAACAGAGTGAGACTGTGTCTCAAAAAAAAAAAAAAAAAATTAGAGGCCGGGCGCGGTGGCTCACGCCTGTAATCCTAGCACTCTGGGAGGCCGAGGCGGGCGGATTGCTCAAGGTCAGGAGTTCAAAACCAGCCGGAGCGAGACCCCGTCTCTACTATAAAAATAGAAAGAAATTAATTGGCCAACTACTATACATATAAAAAAATTAGCTGGGCATGGTGGCGCATGCCTGTAGTCCCAGCTACTCGGGAGGCTGAGGCAGCAGGATTGCTCGAGCCCAGGAGTTTGAGGTTGCTGTGAGCTAGGCTGACGCCACGGCACTCACTCTAGCCTGGGCGACAAAGCGAGACTCTGTCTCAAAAAAAAAAAAAAAAAAATTAGAGTGATTTCTTTTTGTGTTCCTTCCTTTACCAACCAAGAGCAGAGCTATTCTGCCCGTACCCACCCCAGCTCCACATACTGCTCCCACTGCTGCAAAGCCTGGGTATGCTTTACCATATTGATTTTTATTATTATTATTATTATTATTTCTTTTTTGAGACAGATTCTTGCTCTGTTGCCCATGCTCGAGTGCCATAGCAACAACCTAGCTCACAGCGACCTCAAACTCCTGGGCTCAAGCAATCCTGCTACCTCAGCCTCCCAAGTAGCTGGGACTACAGGCATGCACCACCATGCCCAGCTAATTTTTTCTATGTATTTTTAGTTGTATGGCTACTTTCTTTCTATTTTTAGTAGAGATGGGGTCCCGCTCTTGCTCAGGCTGGACTTGAACTTCTGACCTTGAGCAATCCTCCCTCCTTGGCCTCCCAGAGTGCCAGGATTACAGGTGTGAGCCACTGAGCCTGGCTGCCATATTGATTTACTTTAATAATTAGGCTTTACTACTTAAGACTGGGAGTTTTTTTTCCATTTCAAAAATCATAGTATTGTCTACCTCTGTTATTTAGGCTTCCTGATTATGCCAACTTCATCATTATTAAGATATCATATATCATTGTTTTGTTTTAAAAGAAATACATACTTGTGAAACATTCTAATAATACAGAAATTAGGGAACAAAATCCCATGAAATTTGGTAGGAATTAAGGATAAATAAGGGTGTTTGTTGCTATTATTACTGGCAGTTAGAAACAGTCTTTTTTTCAGAACCATTCTGGCTAGAAAAAAAAAGAAACAGTCTTTTTACTTTTGATAAGGCCATTTCCATGTAGCTAAATACAAATGGCTGAAAAAATTTGTCCAATTTCATACCAGTAGATAGGTCAGGAGGTATGGAATTCAAGAAGAATTGGGGCCGGGCGCGGTGGCTCAAGCCTGTAATCCTAGCTCTCTGGGAGGCCGAGGTGGGTGGATTGCTCGAGGTCAGGAGTTCAAAACCAGCCTGAGCAAGAGCGAGACCCCATCTCTACTATAAATAGAAAGAAATTAATTGGCCAACTAATATATATAGAAAAAAATTAGCCGGGCATGGTGGCACATGCCTGTAGTCCCAGCTACTTGGGAGGCTGAGGCAGCAGGATTGCTTGAGCCCAGGAGTTTGAGGTTGCTGTGAGCTAGGCTGACGCCATGGCACTCACTATAGCCTGGGCAATAAAGTGAGACTCTGTCTCAAAAAAAAAAAAAGAAAAAGAAAAAAAAGAAGAATTGGGAGAAATAGATTATAGTGTGAAAAAAATAACCTATATTATTATTCACTCATTGGATTTCAGCTCAGGTTCCAGAAGGGATCAAGAAGGAATACAGAGTTAAAAACAATGTTGCAGACATCTTGCTCTCCAGCTATGTGCAAGTCCTCAGCTTAGTATGTTCTGAAATAGCATGAAAGTGAAATGACAGATACGTATCACTTATACAAATCATGATGGAATCAGACATATTGTTCTTTTATTCAGATATTCTTCCTCTAACAAAACAATTTACAGGGTAATAAGTAGCGTTTTTTGTTTTTTTTTTTCTAGAGCTAGTAGTTCTCTGTGACTCATTTATTATTCCCTCAAATATTTCTCGAGTTGCTCTTATATAACAAGTTACTATTGGTTCCTGGGATAGTGCTGACAGAGCTTACACTTCAGTGAAGGAAGTGATAAATTCCAAGAAGAAAAATAAAACCAAGTAAGGGGATAGGAAATGGTGGAATGGTGGGAGGGGGAGGAGTTTGCTTGTTCTAAATACAGGCATATCTCACAGATATTGCAGCTTCAGTTCCAGGCCACCGCAATGAAGTAAGTATTATAATAAAGTGAGTCACACAAATTTTTTGGTTTCCTACTGTATGTAAAAGTTACATTTACACTGTATTGTAGTTTATTAAGTGTGCAATAACATTATGTCTAAAAAAACAATATATACACCTTTTTTTATTTCTTTTTTTCTAGGACTTGGTTAACTGTCATATAATGTATATACCTTGATTAAAAAATACTTTATTGCTGAAAAATGCTAACAGTCATCTGAGTCTTCAGCACTCCATAATCTTTTTTTCTGGGGGAGGGTCTTGTCTCAGTGTTGACTGCTGCTGACAGATCAGGGTGGTGGTCACTGAAGGTTGGAGTGGCTGTGGCAATTACTTTAAATAAAACAACAGTAAAGTTTGCCGCATCGATTAACTCTTCTTTTCACAAAAGATGTCTGTGTAGCACACAATGCTGTTTGATAGCATCTTACCCACAGTAGAATTTCTTTCAAAATCGGAGTCCTCTCAATCCCTGTTACTGATTTATCAACTAAGTTTATGTAATATTCTAAATTTTTTGTTGTCATTTCAACAGTGTTCACAACATCTTTACCAGAAGTGGATTCCATCTCAGGAAACTACTTTCTTTGCTTATCCATAAGAAGCAACTCCTCATTTGTTAAAGTTTTATCATGAGATTGCAACAATTCAGTCGCATCTTTAGATTCTACTTCTAATTCTAGTTTACTCAATATTCCCACCAGATCTGAAGTTATTTCCTCCACTGAGGTCTTAAACCCCTCAAAGTTATCCATGAAAGTTGGAATCAACTTCTTGCAAACTTCTATTAATATGGTATTTTGACTTCTTCCCAGGAATCACCCATATCCAGTCATGGTATCTAGAATGGTGAGTCCTGTCCAGAGGTTTTCAATTTTCTTTGCCTGTGTCTATCCAAGGGATCTATCCACTATCTATCGTAGATGTGTCTATCCATTATCTATTGCAGCTATAACCATATGAAATATATTTCTTTTTTTTTTTTTTTTTTGAGACAGAGTCTTACTCTGTTGCCCAGGCTAGAGTGTTATGGTGTCAGCCTAGCTCACGGCAACCTCAAACTCCTGGACTCAAGTGATGCTACTGCCTCAGCCTCCTGAGTAGCTGGGACTACAGGCATGAGCCACGATGCCTGGCTAAGTTTTCATATATATATATAATTTATTTATTTATTTTTGAGACAGAGTCTCACTTTGTTGCCCAGGCTAGAGTGAGTGCCGTGGCATCAGCCTAGCTCACAGCAACCTCAAACTCCTGGGCTCAAGCAGTCCTACTGCCTCAGCCTCCCGAGTAGCTGGGACTACAGGCATGCTAATTTTTTCTATATATATTAGTTGCCCAATTAATTTCTTTCTATTTATAGTAGAGACAGGTTCTCACTCTTGCTCAGGCTGATCTGGAACTCCAGAGCTCAAACGATCTGCCCGCCTCGGCCTCCTAGAGTGCTAGGATTATAGACGTGAGCCACCATGTCCGGCCTAAAATATATTTCTTAAGTAATAAGACTTGAAAGTTGAAATGACTACTTGATCCATGAGCCATAGGATGGGTGTTATGTTAGCAGGCATGAAAACAACATTAATCTTTTTGTACATCTCCATCAAGGCTCTTAGATGACTAGGTGCATTGTCAATAAGCAGTAATATTTTGAAAGAAACCTTTTTTTCTGAGTGTAGTTCTCAACGGTGGGCTTAAAATATTCAGTAAATCACGATGTAAACAAAGGTGCTGTCATCCAAGCTTTATTATTCCATTTATATATCATAGGCAGAGTAGATTTAACATAATTCTTAGAGGCCTTAGGATTTTTTGAATAGTAAATGAGCACTGGCTTCCACTTAAAGTCACCAGCTGCAATAGCTCCTAACAAGACATTCAGCCTGTCTTTTAAAGCTTTGAAGCCAGGCATTGACTTCTCCTTTCCAGTTATGAAAGTCCTAGCTGGCATCTTCCAATAGAAGCCCAGCTCATCTACATTGAAAATCTATGGTTTAGTGTAGACACCTTAATCCATTATTTTAGCTATATCTTCCGGATAACTTGCTACAGCATCAGCACTTGCTGCTTCACCTTGCACTTTTATGTTACGGAGATAGCTTCTTTCTTTAAACCTCATGAGCCAACCTCTGCTGTCTTCCAGCTTCTCTTCTGTAGCTTCCTCATCTCTCTCAGGCTTCATAAAGAGAGTTAGAGCCTTGCTGAAGATTAGGCTTTGGCTTAAGGGAATGTTGTGGTTGGTTTGATCTTCTGTCCAGATCACTAAAACTTTCTCCATATCAGCAGTAAGTCTGCTTCACTTTCCTATCATTCATGTTTTCATTGGAGTATCACTTTTAATTTCCTGTAGGAACTATTCCTTTGCATTCGTGACTTGGCTAACTGTTTGGTACAAGAGGCCTAGTTTTCAGCCTGTCTCAGCTTTCCTCACTAAACTTGCTCATTTCTAGCTTTTGATTTAAAGTGAGAGACATGCTACTCCTCCTTTCTCTTGAATACTTAGAGGCCATTGTAGGGTTATTAATTGGCCTAATTTTAATATTGCTGTGTCTCAGGGATTAAGAAGGCCTGAAGAAAATGGCCAGTCAGGGGATCTGTGAGAACACATGTAACATTTATCAATTAAGTTTGCCATCTTACATAGGTGCAGTTTGTGACACCCCATAACAATTACAATTTTGTTTTATTTTGTTTTTAAGATAGGGTCTCACTCTGCTGCCCAGGCTACAGTGCAATGATATCATCATAGCTCACTCTAGCCTCAAACTCCTGGGCTTAAGCAGTCTTCCCACCTCAGCCTCCCAAGTGGTTGGGACTACAGGTGCATACCAACATGCCCAGCTAATTTTTCTATATTTTTTAGAGATGGGATCTCCCTCTTGCTCAGGCTGGTCTTGAACTCCTGACCTCAAGCAATCCTACCGCCTCGGCCTCCCAGAATGCAATAGGTACAGGCATGAGCCACCATGCCCAGCCTCACAATTACAATATTAACATCAAATGTCACTGATCACAGATCACCATGACAGATATAATAATAATGGGAAAGTTTGAAATATTGCAAGAATTACCAAAATGTGACACAGGGACACAACATGAGCACATACTGTTGGAAAAATGACACTGATAGACTTGCTCAATGCAGGGTTGCCACAGATCTTCAATTTGTAAAAAACATAATATCTGCAAAGCACAATAAAGTAAGATGTACCTGTAGTGTAGTCAGGGAAGTCCTCTTAACAGTGAATTTCAGCAGAAACCAGAATGACAATATGGAACCAGCCATGAGAAGATCTGGGGAGAGTGTTTTAGACAGAGGGAGCAGCATATGTAAAGGCTTGGAGTTTAAAGGCTTTTCAGGGGCTGGCGTGGTGGCTCATGACTATAATCCTAGCACTCTGGGAGGCCGAAGTGGGCAGATCGCTTGAGGTCAGGAGTTTGAATCCAGCCTGAGCAAGACCCCGTGTCTACTATAAATAGAAAGAAATTAATTGACCAACTAAAAATATATATACAAAAAATTAGCCGGGCATGGTGTCACATGCCTGTAGTCCCAGCTACTCAGGAGGCTGAGGCAGTAGGATCACTTGAGCCCAGGAGATTGAGGTTGCTGTGAGCTAGGCTGATGCCACGGCACTCATTCTAGCCTGGGCAACAAAGTGAGACTCTGTCTCAAAAAAAAAAAAGCTATAATGAAAATTGTGTTACTGGCATAAGGATAGACATATAAATCAATGGAAAAGAAGAGTCCAGAAATAAATCTCATATATCTATGTTCAACTGATTTTTGACAAGGGTGCCAAGACCATTCAATGGGGAAAGAATGGTCTTCTCAACAAATGGTGCCGTACAACTGCATAACAATATGCAAAATAATAAAACTGAACCCTTACATCACACTATATACAAAAATTAACTGAAAACTGATCAAAGACCTAAATGTAAGAGCTACAACCAGCTGGGCATAGTGGCTCATACCTGGAATCCTAGCACTTTGGGAGTCCGAGGTTAGAGGATTGCTTGGGGTCAGCAGCTGGAGACCAGCCTGAGCAAGAGCGAGACCCATATAGAAAAATTAGCTGGGCATAGTGGCACGTGCCTGTAGGTCCAGCTACATTGGAAGCTGAGGCAGGAGGATTGCTTGAGCCCAGGAATTTGAGGCTGCAGTGAGCTATGATGATACCACTGAACTTTCTGCACTCTATCCAAGTACTCTTTCTCAAAAAAAAAAAAAAAGGACTTATAAGCTACAGCCATAAAACTCTTAGAAGAAAACAGGTGTAAATCTTTGTGATCTTGGATTAGGCAATAGTTTCTTGGGTATGACAACAAAAGCAAGAGCAACAAATGAAAAAATAGATATATTGGATACAATCAAAATTAAAAGCTTTTGGCCGGGCGATGGCTCACGCCTGTAATCCTAGCTCTCTGGGAGGCCGAGGTGGGCGGATCATTTGAGCTCAGGAGTTCGAGACCAGCCTGAGCAAGAGCGAGACCCCATCTCTACTATAAACGGAAAGAAATTAATTGGCCAACTAATATATATAGAAAAAAATTAGCCGGGCATGGTGGCGCATGCCTGTAGTCCCAGTTGCTTGGAAGGCTGAGGCAGCAGGATTACTTGAGCCCAGGAGTTTGAGGTTGCTGTGAGCTAGGCTGACGCCACGGCACTCACTCTAGCCTGGGCAATAAAGTGAGACTCTGTCTCAAAAAAAAAAAAAAAATTAAAAGCTTTGGTGCTTCAAAGGGCACCATCAAGAAAGTGAAAAGAAGCCGGGTGTGGTGGCTCATGCCTGTAATCCTAACACTATGGGAAGCTGAGGCAGACAGATCGTTTGAGCTCAGGAGTTACAGACCAGCCTGAGGAAGAGCGAGACCCCATCTCTACTAAAAATAGAAAAAAATTAGCTGGACAACTAAAAAAATATATACATATATATATAAATTAGCCGAGCATGGTGGCGCATGCTTGTAGTCCCAGCTACTCGGGAGGCTGGAGGCAGGAGGATCACTTGAGCCCAGGAGTTTGAGGTTGCTGTAAGCTAGGCTGATGCCACGGCACTCTAGCCTGGGCAATAGAGTGAGACTATGTCTCAAAAAAAAAAAAAGTGAAAAGACAACACACAGAATGGGAGATAATTATGGTAAATCATGTATATGAGAAGGGACTGGTATTTGGACTATATAAAGGATTATTACGACTCAGTAATAAAAATACAACTCAATTAAAAATGGACAGAGGATCTGATAGACGTTTCTCTGAAGATATGCACATGACCAATAAGTATATGAAAAGAGGCTCAATGTCATTAACCATCAGGGAAATGCAGATCACAGCCATAGTGAGAAAACACCTCATAGTCACTATGTTGTCTATGATTGAAAAGACAGACACTAACAATTGTTGGCAAGGATATAGAGAAATTAGAACCCTCACATGCTGCTTGTAGGAATGTACAGTGGCACAGCAGCTTTGGAAAACATCTGTCAGATGTTTAAACGTAGAATGTTTAAATTGTTTAAATATAGAATTACCATATGACCCAGTTCCGCTCCTAGTTGTATAGCCAAGAGAAGTGAAAACATATCCACGATAAAAACTTGTATTCAAGTGCTCATAGCAGCGTCATTCATACTATTGAAAACACCTAAATGTCCATCAATTCATGATTGCTTAAGTAAAATGTCGTATAGCCATACATTGGGATATTATTTGACAATAACAAGAAATGAAATACTAATACATGTTGTAACATCAGCCAGGCATGGTGGCTCAGGCCTGTAATCCCAGCACTTTGGGAGGCGGAGGCAGGATTTCTTGAGGTCAGGAGGTCAAGACCAGCCTAAGCAAGAGTGAGACCCCATCTCTACAAAAAATAGAAAAATTATCCAGGCATGCTGGCACACACCTGTAGTCCCAGCTGCTTGGGAGGCTGAGGCAGGAGGATCACTTGAGCCCAGGAGTTTGAGGTTACAGTGAGCTATGATGTCGCCACTGTACTCTAGCCCAGGAGACAGAGCAAGACCGGGTCTCAGAAAAAGAATGTGTGGGGCAAAAAACATAAACAGATATTCTACTGATGAGAATATACAGATGGAGGGCAGGGCATGGTGGCTCATGCCTGTAATCCTAGCACTCTGGAAGACCAAGGCAGGTGGATGGTTTGAGCTTAAGAGTTTGAGACCAGCCTGAGCAAGAGCAAGACCCTGTCTCTACTAAAATTAGAAAGAAAATTAGCTGAACAACTAAAAAATATATAGCAAAAATTAGCCGGCCATGGTGGCACATGCCCGTAGTCCCAGCTACTCGGGAGGCTGAGACAGGAGGATTGCTTGAGCCCAGCAGTTTGAGGTTGTGAGCTAGGCTAATACCACAGCATTCTAGTCCGGGCAACAGAGTGAGACTCTGTCTCAAAAAAAAAAAAAGAGAGAATATACAAATGGAAATAAGCATGTGAAAAGATGCTCAACATCATTAGCCATTAGGGGAATGCAAATTAAAACCAAAATGAAATATCAGTAATACTCATCAGAATGACTGAAATGAAAATTAGTGATAACAGCAATTGCTGGCAAGAATGCAGACAAAGTAAATTATTCATACATTAACAGTGTGAATGTAAAATGGTACAGTTGTTACAAAATGATACAGTTCTTAAAAAACTAAACACTGCACTTACCATATGACCCAGCAATTACACTTTTAGACATTTGTCCCAGAGAAATAAAAAAATAATCCTACAAGAATCTGTCCATGAATTTTTATAGCAGCTTTGTCATAGCCAAAAACTGTAAACAACCCAAGTGTCCTAATGATTAAACAAACTGTGGTAATATACCATAGAACCATACCATTGAACACTACTCAGCAATAAAAGGAATGAACTATTGATACACACAACAACTTTGATGGATCTCAAGGGAACTATGCTGAATGAAAAGAGCTAATCTCAAAACATTAAATATTATATGACCCCATTTATATAACATTTGTTAAATGGCAAAATTATACAGATGGAGAAATATTCGTGGTTGCCAGTGGTTGGGATTGGCAGAGATGACTGGCTATAAGTATAAAGGAAGCATGATAGATCCTTCTGATGGAACTGTTTTGTGTTTTGGCTATGTCGTGGTCATGTGAATCTATAGATGTGATAAAATTGCACAGAACTAAGTAACACACACCTACATACGTGCATGTAACACTGATAAAGTCTAAATAACATGAGTGATTTATATCAACGTCAGTTTCATGGTTGTGATGCTGTACTATGTTAAGCAACATGCCACCATTTGGGGGAACTGGGTGAAGAGTATATGGGATGTCTGTATTATTTTTTACAAAAGCATGTGACTCTACAACTATCTCAAAAAGAAGGCTGCATTGGGCCCACAGACCATGACCATGACCATGGTTTGCCTGCTAGATTGAAAAACATGCAAGAGAACTAGGCCATGGAAAATATAAAAAAAATAAAAATTAAATAAAAATTTTTTAAAAGGAAAAACAGTGGTTCATCAAGAAGAAGAGTTGTAGGAAATGAGGTTGGAGAGGCAGCCTAGATCCAGGTCATGTGGGGTCTAGGAGTCCATGATGGGATGTTTAACTTTTTATTCAGAATATGATGGGAGGCCACTAGAGGGGTTTTGACCAGGCGAGAAATACAAACAAATTTTTCAAGAGCTCACTTTTGCTGTTGGTTGTATAGGGGCAAACATGGAAGCAGAGAGGTCAGTTATTGGCTGTCATAGGAACCCAGGTTAGAATAATGGCGACTTGACCAAGTGTGGTAGTAACGAGCAGGAGAAGCAGTCAGATTCAAGAGGCAGGGCTTGCTAATAAATTGTGCATGACTAGTTCCTCTGTTTCTAGTTTAAGCAATTGAGGTGTGAAAACTGCGGAAAGAACAGCAGAATGGAGCAGTAGGGCAGGAGCCCAGAGCACTGTTCAACTGAGATTCCTATTAGCTGTCTAGCAGACCCATCCAGGTCTGTGGCTCCAAGACTAGGTCCAAGGTGGAACCTGAGGTTTGATATGAATGCTATTTAAAGCTGTTCCCAAAAGAGACAACCAAGGTTGTGAATGTGTAAGAAAGAGTTTTGAGGATAGAACCTTGAGGACACTTCACCATTTAAAAATGCTGAGAAAAGTCAGTGAAAAAAAGTAGAAACCAGGACAGATTAGTGTAGTAAAAGCGAAGCAAAGAATTTACTTGAACAAAGAGCGAGTGATCAGTTTTGTCAGATGTTATTGAGTGATTAAGTAAGAAGACTAGAAAATTGGCCATTGGATTTGGTAAGGTGAAGTTTGGTGATGACCTTGAAAGGAATGATTCAAATAGAGAAATGGGGACAAAAGCCTTATGGGCATGTGTTCAGTAGAGAATGATTTGGGGAAATGGAGGGATTTTGCTTCAAAAGGGAGCACAGATATGGGGTGTTCATATTTAAGAGAGACATAACACCAAGAGAAGAATTATTTCTTTAATTCTTAGGAAAGAATACATTTCTTATAAGAATTTTAAAAGAATTTTTATTTTTATTTATTTATTTTTTATTAATGACTGTCTCGTTCGGTCACCCCGGCTGGAGTGCAGTGGCACAATCATACCTCACTACAGCCTTGATCGAGCTCCTGGGCTCAAGGGAGCCTCCCGCCCCAGCCTCCTAAATAGCTGGAACTATAGGCACCTGCCACCATGCCTGGCTGATTTTTAAAATTTTTATAAACATGGGGTCTGACTGTGTTGCCCAGCTTGGTCTCAAACTTCTGTCCTCTGGTGATCCTCCCACCTTGGCCTCCCAAGGTGTTGGGATTACAAGCATGAGCCATCACACTTGGCCAAGAATTTTTTAAATGAACACTTTGATACCTGTTACACTGCTTAAGAAATAGAATCTTACAAGTATTATAAGATTCTCCTCTAGCTTCTAGCCATCCCAGAAGTATCCACTTTTCTGAATTTTGTGTTTATCATAAGGGAAAGTCATGTTAAATAATATTGTGGCATGGTGGCCAGGCGTGTTGGCTCACGACTGTAATCCTAGCACTCTGGGAGGCTGAGGTGGGTGGATCACTCAAGGTCAGGAGTTTGAAACCAGCCTGAGCAAGAGTGAGACCCCATCTCTATTAAAAATATATAGAAAAACTTAGCCAGGCATGGTGAGGCATGCCTGTAGTTCCAGCAACTCTGAAGGCTGAGGCAGAAGGATTGCTTGAGCCCAGGAGTTTGAGGTTGCTGTGAGCTAGGCCGATGCCACGGCACTCTAGCCCAGGCAGCAGAGTGAGACTATGTCTCAAAAATAAATAAAAGAAAAATGAGTAGGGTTAATAGTTTAGAGATTCTGCTTCCATAAAGTCAGTGTGAGACAGAGGTTTTGGAAGGGGTGCATTATTATTAACGACCAGGGCTAGGATGTTCCCATAGGAATAAGTGACTAAGGTGGGCTGGAAAACAAGACGATTTGAAATGAGTGCACAAGGAGCTGAGAGGCCAGCTTATTGGATGAAATGTCTCCAAGGATGATGGAGTCACCAGGAATGACTGACTGTAGGAGTGCTGTAAACCAAGAGAATGACTCAGGTTTTTTAATCTTCAGGGAATGAGGAGGAAGTAACCCAGGAGATCAGCAGATGATTATAGTATCCTGATGGCATGTGCTTCAAAGGAGCTGAGTTCTTGAGGGACTAGGGCAGGGGTCCTCAAACTTTTTAAAAGGGGGGGGGGGAGTTCACTGTCCCTCAGACCGTTGGAGGGCCGGACTATACTTTAAAAAAAACTATAAACAAATTCCTATGCACACTGCCCATATCTTATTTTGAAGTAAAAAAACAAATGGGCAAAAACACCCTCATGTGGCCCGTGGGCCATAGTTTGAGGACGCCTGGACTAGGGAATGAGAAACAGTTTGGAATAGACAACAAGAAGCACCATGAGAGTTACAAATGAAATGCACAACCTAGTCTGCAATACTTTCAGAGGAGTGAGATACTTGAATTTGAAAGATCAGGAAGGGGATCATGGAAAAAGTGGCATTTATGCTGGACTTTAAAAAATGAAAAGAATTTTGAGAAAAATCAATTTGAAAAGATAATTCCAGGCAGAGAAAATGCTATTACCAAAGAAGGAGCTGGCTGTTGTGTTACGCCCACGTCTGGTACTTTTGCGAATCCGCCTCCAGAGCCCGTTGCCATGGTGCTTATAGCATCCTAGGTATTGCCAGATCTGTTAGCAGCAGGCCACCAGATGGCAGTGTATGTCTTTTTGGCAACCCCCATCCTGGTACGGACTGTTTACCTGGCTCTGGAGAAAAGCTGGAAGTGAGAATTAGTGTAGATATAACTGAGGTGAGACAAATGGCATGTAGATTGGTGTATTTCTTTTTTTTTTTTTTTTGAGACAGGGTCTCACTTTGTTGCCCAGGCTAGAGTGGGTGCCATGGCGTCAGCCTAGCTGACAGCAACCTTAAACTCCTGGGCTCAAGCGATCCTCCTGCCTCAGCCTCCCGAGTAACTGGGATTACAGTCATGCGCCACCATGCCCGGCTAATTTTTTCTATATATATTAGTTGACCAATGAATTTCTTTCCATTTCTAGTAGAGATGGGGTCTCGCTCTTGCTCAGGCTGGTTTTGAACTCCTAACCTCCAGCAATCTGCCTGCCTCAGCCTCCCATAGTGCTAGGATTACAGGCAGGAGCCACCACGCCCGGCCCAGATTGGTGTATTTCGTTAGGCCTGAAGAGGCAAAGTTCTAGGGAAAAGAGAACAAATTTAGGAACATTTAGGGAAAAGATCAGGGAGAAGATGAAAGGAAAGGAAGCTGCTTCAGGGTGGGGTATGATGAGGTCTGAGAAGCAGAGGCAGGCTCTTTTTTTTTTCTTCCAGCATATTACAGGGGTACAAATGTTAAGGTTACGTATATTGCCCTTGCCCCCATCCTCCCTAGAGAGGCAAGCTCTTAGAGGAAGACCCTGTGTCCTCCTGACTTGTAGCTATTGGCTCTTACAGAGGAGGTAGGCAATCTGGAAGCTGTGCTGCAGCCAGGCTTTGAAAGACACTGGAAAAACACCCATGGAACCAGAGGTGACGATTTACCCTATTAGGATTATCCTAACGAGCCACAACATAAAATCCCTGGAGAATGTGTGATTTGATCAGAGGTACAAAGGCAAAAAGTCTCACAGTGAAGTACCAGTTGGGATGCCCACCAAGAATCTCAGAATCACTACAGGAAAAATGCCTTGTGAGGAAGGGTCTAGCATTTAGGATTGTTTTCAGATGAGAAGCCATAAGTGACTCACTGACTACACAGTCCTAGGTTATTAAACAGATCTCTTCCATCAGTACTGAGCCAGAAATTGAGACTGATCACCATTGCAGATGCTTAAATCACCTTTTTTTTTTTGAGACAGGGTCTCACTGTGTCGCCCCAGCTTGAGTGCAGTGTCATCATCATAGCTCACTGTAACCTCGAACTCCTGGGCTCAAGTGATCCTCCTACCTCAGCCTCCAGAGTAGCTGGGACTACAGGCATGAGCCACCATGTCCAGCTAGTTTTTCTATTTTTTGTAAAGATGAGGGTTCTGCTCTTGCTCAGGCTGGTCTTGCACTCCTGAGCTCAAGCAATCCTCCTGCTTTGGGCCCTCAGAGTCCTAGGATTAAAGGCCTGAGCCACCGCCCACCAACTATTTTAATAAATTAATTATCAGTTGTTTAGAGGAAGAAGAAGAGTCTGAAAGGAGGAACCAAAGAGAAAGGAAGAGAATTGCAGACTTGTGGTATAAGGCGAGGAATAAGCACTGGGCAACACTGAAAGAAAGAGAGGAGCAATAATATTCAATTCTTTTTTATTTTTTGCTTGTTTATATTTGCTCCCAAAATAATTTCCAAAAACTACATACTGGGTTCACACATTTTTAAGTTGACAGCTAAGAAATAGTTTTTATGTTTAAATAACTGCCAGGGATTAATTTCTACTGTCTAATATATGGTATACATGCTTTCAGGGCCTTTGATAACCTTTGTGGGGTCTTTGTGGAAATTAGGAAAAGATAACCCCTCTGGAAAAAAGCAAGTTTTCTAGGAATGGTACTCTTGTACAAATAAAAAGGTGCCCCTTCCTCTGGCTGAGGGGCAGGGACCAGCCAGTGGATTGCAGGCTTTATTTCAGCCTCTACTTACCTCAAGAAAGTATACAATGTAAAGCCAATTATTTGTGCTAAGGGATGCTATTGTATGACTAAACCACATAATTGATGACTTTTTCAATATCTACTAGCAGATTTCCTTTCCTAATCATGCTTCATCCAATACTAAGTATTATTGTTTTCATAGCTAAGATAAAGGGACAAGCAGGGGGAAATGAACCAGAAATATGCTGGGTGACTGGAATTTAACTTTTTTACGGACAATGTACGCATGGATAATTGAAAATTATCAATATTGTATTCCTTAGTCTAAGGAGAAGGCAAAAAGAACTTTTACTTATTAATATTATATTAAGTACTTCCTCCACTTATCTGATTTAATCATCATAACAACCTAGGGGTGGAATAGAACTTTAGCAGCCTCAGTTTAGGATTGCCAGATAACATAGTTTTTTGTATGTCTCAAACATTATATGGAATATATTTATGCTTAAAAAAAGTATTCATTGTTTATCTAAAATTCAAATTTAGATATCTTGGATATCCTGTTTGTTCTTGCTACATCTGGCAACCCTACCTATTTTTATCTGTCATATTAAGAAGAAATTACTTTTCGTCAAAACACATTGTATAACTTAAATTCTCTAGCTGATATTCTTTTCTCTTACTGATGATGTTTGGATTGTAAGAGGAGCCAAAAAGAGCCAATGTTTTGGATAGCTTTTATAGGAATCTACTGAAGGAACTATAGGATAAGTTCCAGAAATTTAACTTGTACTATTTCTAGATTTAGCTATGAGTCTCAAGTCCTCAATCCTAACTTTTTCTTTTATTTTTGAGACAAGGTCTTGCTCTGTAGCCTAGGCTAGAGTGCAGTAGTATCATCATAGCTCACAGCAACCTCATATTCCTAGGCTGAAACAAGTCTCCTGCCTCAGCCTCCTGAGTAGCTGGGACTACAGGCATACACCACCTCACCTAGGTAATTTAAAAATTTTGGGGGGCCAGGCCCAGTGGCTGACACCTGTAATCCCAGCACTCTGGGAGGCCAAGGCAGGTGGACCGCTCAAGGTCAGGAGTTCAAAACCAGCCTGAGCAAGAGCAAGACCTCATCTCCACTAAAAATAGAAAGAAATTAATTGGCCAACTAAAAATATATATATATATAAAATTAGCCGGGCATGGTGGTGCATGCCCGTAGTCCCAGCTACTCGGGAGGCTGAGGCAGGAGGATTGCTTGAGCTCAGAAGTCTGAGGTTGCTGTGAGCTAGGCTGACGCCACAGCATCTAGCCCGGCAACAGAGTGAGACTCTGTCTCAAAAAAAAAAAAAAAAAAAAATTAACAAAAAATTTTTTTTGTAGTGACGAGGTCTCTCTGTTGCTCAGGCTAGTCTTAAACTCCTAGCCTCAAGCAGTCTTACCACCTCCTTAATTGCTGGGATGGCAGGCATAAGCCACTGCACCTGGCCCTCAATCCTAATTTTAATTAAGAATTGTTTACTTATTTTATTGTTACTTATTTTTCATTGTTATGAATAGATATGTTGGTGATATCTTACAATGATAATTGTAAAATTTTAGAACTAGAAAGGATCTTGGAGATTATCTAATTCCTAGTGTTCCCAGAACCTAACCCCAACGAGAGGACTTTGTAAACATGAATACACAGATTCTTTTTTTTTTTTTTAAGACAGAGTCTCGCTTTGTTGCCCAGGCTACAGTGAGTGCCGTGGCATCAGCCTAGCTCACAGCAACCTCAAACTCCTGGGCTCAAGTGATCCTACTGCCTCAGCCTCCGTAGCTGGAACTACAGGCATGCGCCACCATGCCCGGCTAATTTTCTTTATGTATTTTTAGTTGACCAATTAATTTCTTTCTATTTATAGTAGAGATGGGGTCTCGCTCTTGCTCAGGCTGGTTTCAAACTCCTGACCTTGAGCAATCCGCCCATCTGGGCCTCCCAGAGTGCTAGGATTACAGGCCTGAGCCACCTCGCCCGGCCAACACAGATTTCTTATATCTACTGCGTGGGGGATGTCAACTGACCTCACTTTTCCCCTTGTCTTGCCTATGCTCCTTCTCAGATAGCTCTCCTGTTTTTCTTAGGTTTTAAAATCTTATCTATGGCTCCACAGTGGCAGTGATAAAATCCAGGTAGGAGTGGGAAAGTGATATGGATCAATTAGAGATGAATATAAACTTGCCCCAGACATGGGGAAATCCCCCTGGTGAAAATTGTGACTGGCCTGGGGAACAACAGTTCATTCCAACATGGGAGAAAAAGAGGGAAAGTCAACCTGAACAAGCTTCTTGCAGAGGATAGACAGCAAGTTCTTCTTCCAAGACCAGTAAAATTCAAGGTCAAGAATACTGAAGAGGAAGGAGCAAATGCCAAGTTAGTCAGCACCTGATCTTCTAACGAATACATACCCTTGCTTCTGTTCTAGAGAAACAAACTTAGATTAGCTGAAATATTTTCTAAAAGATTTGCTCCTATAAGGAGGGCCACCATTCCTCAGAAAAGCTTTTCTCCATGAGCAGATAGCACATATATAGAAACTTAATGGTGGCTTTAAGTCATAAAAATAGCATAAATATACAGAGAATAGTGTCAAGAGTGCCCACTATATAGTAGTTTATCATTAAATGTTTATTGAATGAATACTCCAAGATCAGGTTCTGTGTTAATTTTTCCTGTTTCATCATAACTATTTCAGTGCTTTATATTTCCCATCTCTGTTGAGGAAAAGCAAAATCAAACCAGAATTCATGAGATCTGCCTCTCATGGAAGTTTACCTGAAAATTGAAGTGTGTATTAGATATATTGTTCAGTGCTTTTGGTACCAGAGATTCTGAGACCACTGTCAGTTCCTGAGTACTAGAAAGTCATCATCATCCCTTAGCCTCCTAACTAGTTTCTACAGTGTAGTCAGTGATCTTTCTAAAATTCAAATCTGATCATGTTATTACTGTGCTTAACCTACTAGCTCTCTGTAGTTCTCAGAATGAAGTCCAAAGTCCTTGACCTGGTGTTCTTGGCATGCTTGCCCATTGTGATGTGATCTCTGTTCACTTTCTGGCCTCTTCTCACCCTTTGGTATTCTATACTGCAGCCACGCTAAAATTCTTGCAGGATCATAAATACACTACTCTGTCCTGCAAGCCCTTGCTCACACAGTACCCTCAAAGCCTTCAGGTCTTTCTCAATTTACCCTTTCAAAGAGCAAATCTTCTAGACACTACCAGACCTCCTGCCCAAATTATGTGTCTCTCCTCCACATCCTCCATGGAAGACCAGAAGTACGCACTGCTCAGCTCTGGGGGGCACCAATCACATAAACTCTGGTGTGCACACAATCAGACACTATCTGCACTATCTTATGCGGTGTCCCCCACAGGAGTTTATGAGTGTTAGAAGTCTCCTATACTTCCCACTCTAATAGATTGTAAGAAAAAGGTATTGTATAAACACTCTGGAAAGCATGATTGTTTCTGAGGGTTGGAAATAGTAAGAGCAGAGGAACATTTGAGCTGGACCTTGAAAAGTGTGTCAACAGGCGGAAAAGGCAAATAACATATTTCAAGCAGAGGAAATCACCAAAAAAAGTGCATAGGTAGTTTGGGGTGACCAGACTAGATTACAGTGAATAAATGGAAATTAAGATAAATTATGTAAAGCCCTGAGTGCTATACTAATCATTATGAATTTTATTTTGTTGGCAGCAAGCCATTGAAGAATTATTTTTATTTTTTGAGATAGAGTCTCACTGTGTTGCTCAGGCTAGAGTGCCGTGGCGTCAGCCTAGCTCACAGCAACCTCAAACTCGTGGGCTCAAGCAATCCTTATGCCTCAGCCTCCTGAGTAGCTGGGGCTACAGGCATGCGCCACCATGCCCGGCTAATTTTTTCTACATATATTTTTTTAGTTGGCCAATTAATTTCTTTCTATTTTTAGTAGAGACGGGGTCTCTCTCTTGCTCATGCTGGTTTCAAACTCCCACCCTTGAGAGATCCGCTCCCCTGGGCCTCCCAGAGTGCTAGGATTACAGGCATGAGCGACCGCACCAGGCCTGCCATTGAAGAATTTTGAGCACAACAGTGACATAATCCAATCTGTATTTAAGCATATTTTTCATTCAGTGTCTTTTTTACTATAAAACAAGCATGCTTTTAAAAAAATTGTTATTCCAGTAAAATATATATCAGATAAGTGAAAAGCTTCTATAATCCCACTCACTAGAGTTAACCACTGTTAATAGTTTGTTATAATTCTCCATATTTTTTCCGCACACATGTGTATGGGGGTGTGTATGTGTTTCTACATAATTCATTTATTTATAAGAATGAGATAATAATTCTAAGCATACTTATGCCACTGCCTTTTTCTTTCTTTCTTTCTTTCTTTCTTTTCTTTCTTTCTTTCTTTCTCTTTTCTTTCTTTTCTTTTCTTTTTTTTTTTTGCAACACAAGTCAATCTTTATTGAAAACTGCAGTATTAATACATAACAATTCTTTGTTACAATAAATGTGCTTTGAGAATTAAAGTCTGAGCTCATCTACTCATCAGATTGCATAAAAAATTAAAATAGTATGAATTTACACCTAATTGAACTGGCTCAGGATGGATGTTCCATTCCTTGGTATTGACACTCGAGTTCAGTGCGGAGGTAAGGGATGCCATTAACACTGGAAGACAATGCTGACTTAGCTTAAAAAAAGTACCAAGAGAACAGTGTAAAAAACAGTATTTAAAAATCATTTTATCCACATTCATGGCACTCAAAATAAAAAAAAATAAAATAAAAAAAATAAAAATCATTTTAAAAAAAAGGAATCATTTCCTATTCAGTTACAACATGAGGCTCTCTGAGTGGCCGTCACAGCAACCCTGCCAGTAGCACAAAACAGCTCATCTCAGCTCTGGCCCAACTGGTCTATTCTACTGCCCAGTCCACATAAGAACCTGTGGGCATGGCCCCACCCCGAGGAGACACGGGAACGCTGGTCCTGGGAGCACATCGCCCTCCTGAAGGCCACCAGGGTTCTCTGGACAGAGATGCTGCTCCTCCTCAGACTCCCGGTCCCCAAAACTCAGCTTCAGTCCTGTGGACTAAAGTAAGGTTATCCCCACAGGTCTCCGTTGTTCAAATGAATGAGGAGTAGAAAGAGACATACACCATCTGAACACACACAAAATCAGCTTTGTAGTTTTTCTATCCAAAACGACCACACGCCCCCTCAGTGTGTCACTTACCCTCAGAAAGCTCAGGCTGAGGAATAAGAAGGTTAGAGAAAACACAAACATGCGGGACATGCCAGAGGAAAGCTTTCCTTTCCCTTTCCCTTCCCCTTCCCCTTTCCCCTTCCCCTTCCCCTTTCCCCTTTCCCCTTCCCCTTTCCCCTTCCCCTTTCCCCTTCCCCTTTCCCCTTCCCCCTTCCCCTTCGCCCTTCCCCTTCCCCT
>VSMD01080082.1:107947-128226 GCA_008750895.1 Mirza zaza
CCTTCCCCTTTCCTCTTCCCCTTTCCCTTTCCCCTTTCCCCTTCCCCCTTTCCCCTTCCCCCTTTCCCCTTCCCCCTTTCCCTTTCCTCTTTCCCTTTCTCCTTTCCCTTTTCTTTCCTTTCCCTTTTCTTTCCCTTTCCTTTTCTTTTCTTTTCTTTCTCACTCTGTTGCCAGGCTAGAGTGAGTGCCATGGTGTCAGCCTAGCTCACAGCAACCTCAATCTCCTGGGCTCAAGCGATCCTCCTGCCTCAACCTCCCAAGTAGCTGGGACTACAGGCATGCGCCACCATGCCCGGCTAATTTTTTCTATATATATTAGTTGGCCAATTAATTTCTTTCCATTTCTAGTAGAGACGGGGTCTCGCTCTTGCTCAGGCTGGTTTCGCACTCCTGACCTTGAGCAATCCTCCCTCCTCGGCCTCCCAGAGTGCTAGGATTACAGGCATGAGCCACCATGCCCAGCTTGCCATTGCCTTTTTTAAAGTAATGATGAGTATCTTGTATGAGGAGGCTAATCACACAAATATCAACCACAACAAAAACATGAGTGTATGTAAATATATTCTATTTCACTTATAATAAAACATGAAAATGATATTCACTTTCACCTATGAGATTGGAAAAATTAAAAAGAATGAACAACATTCAGTTTTGATGGGGACATAACAAAAAAAGGCACTCTATATGATTAGTGGGAATAAAAATTAGTACTTTAAGAGCAGGCAGTCTAGAGATTATTTTCTAAATTTAAAGGCCTGGAGGGTGAGGGGTAAAAACTAACCTATTGGGTACAGTGAACACTGTCCTGGTGACAGGCATGCTAAAAGCCCCTGACTTCAGCATTATACAATGAATCCATATAATAAAAACATTTATACTCCCTTAATATTTTGAAATTAAAAAAAAATCACAGATTTTAGTTTAGGTACTCTAGGTAATTAGTCATACTATTAACCAGAGTGGGCAAATCAATTGAAAGAGAAAGATCAGAACTTTGGGAAATCAGTTTGGGGTATGTTGAGGTTGCGGTGCTTACAGGATATCCATGTTGAGATTTATAGCTGGCAATTATAAATTTAGTCTGGAATTCAAAAGAAAGCTCAAGGTGAAAAACAAAGATTTAAGATTGCCCTTCTGGGCCGGGTGCGGTGGCTCACGCCTGTAATCCTAGCACTCCGAGAGGCAAGGCGGGTGGATTGCTCAAGGTCAGGAGTTCGAAATCTGCCTGAGCAAGAGTGAGACCCATCTCTACCATAAAAATAGAAAGAAATTAATTGGCCAACTAATATATATAGAAAAAATTAGCTGGGCATGGTGGCGCATGCCTGTAGTCCCAGCTACTCGGGAGGCCGAGGCAGAAGAATTGCTTGAGCCCAGGAGTTTGAGGTTGCTGTGAGCTAGGCTGACGCCACGGCACTCACTCTAGCCTGGGCAACAAAGTGAGACTCTGTCTCAAAAAAAAAGAGATTGCCCTTCTGTGGGAGAGATTGAGACCACTGAGCATACAGTCAAAGATGAACTCAATATTTAAGAGCCATTGAGGAAGAAGAACCAATGAAATAAAAGTAGAATTAGGAATTAAGTTGAGGAACACTTAGAGAATGGTGTAGAAGCCATAAGAATTTGGGATAGGGGCTTATTAACAGTGTAAATGATAGCAAGAGGGTGAATTGGTAATAGCCAAACAGGTCACTGATTTTGCAATTAGGTCATTGATATATAGGGACCAAGGGAAATTTTCAGCTTTGCCCTCTGAAGGTTCACTGATGTATCAGCTTATAAAAGGTAGATTAATAGGAGGAATGGCATACAAATTTATTAACATGCACAGAGAAAAATCACTAAATGATTGCCCCAACCTCTCAATGGGGTACAGAAGCTTATATGCCATCCTGAGGTTACAGAAAGAATGGAGGTGCTTGGAGCATAGCCCAAAACAGGTTATGGTGTTAAATCAGGTTATGGTGGGAAGACAGGTAATAGCAGGGAGAGAAAAGGAGGCTTGTCTAGCACAGGTGGACTTGGTATATAAATGAAACTTAAACAGGTAGCAGCCCCTCAGAGAGAATAGGTGGTAAATGTTCCTTCTAGACCTCTTTAAGGTGTCAGACTCTGAGTTAATCTTTCCTATATCTCTGAATGCAGTATTTTCTCCATACGCTAACATGTTGAGTAGTATTGCTTTAGAGAGATGTCATAGCTCCTGCATTTAACCCTCCAAAGATAGTTGCTTGTTGAGTGAGTTGAACTATAGATTTTTCTCTAAAATTATTAAATACAAAAAGATTTAGTAGTATTAATCAATTAGGAGGATTGTCCATTGATACAGCCAGAGAAAACCTAGCTGTATCAATGCAGATTCTCTACAGATGCAAATCTCCCCAATAGAAAACAGCTTTGCAGGGCTACTTCTGTCTGCAGGCCCTCTGAATAGCCATCTCAAAATACATCACAGAAGTATGTTTTAGGGTGCAATATTTCAGTTTCCTCCAGATGTCTTTTGCAACTAAAGTGTCAGTAGAAAGGTTGCAGTGGAATGTGGGGAAGAGGTTGAACCATCAAGCAAAAGGCCTGTTTCCTTTGGAAGTTATCACTGAAGACCATAACTACCATCTTGGTAGCCTAAGAAAAGGAGGATGAAGAGAACAACATGCTTCTCTTTTCCTTTAATTCTAGCTCAGTACTCCAGTACTTAATTTAGCTAAAATAAGCCTGGAATGTTGTCCCAAGATTTTCTAAAGACTTAGGTATGCATGCAAATGAACCCATAGAAGAGGAATATGTAAAGAATAATAAGAGGTATGACATAAAAAAAAATTAAACTAGGAGATAAAAAAAAAAGAAGAAGAAAAGAATGTCACAAGAGTTATGAGTAGGCCGGGCGCGGTGGCTCAAGCCTGTAATCCTAGCTCTCTGGGAGGCCGAGGTGGGCGGATCCTTTGAGCTCAGGAGTTCAAGACCAGCCTGAGCAAGAACGAGACCCCATCTCTACTATAAATAGAAAGAAATTAATTGGCCAACTAATATATATACAAAAAATTAGCCGGGCATGGTGGCACATGCCTGTAGTCCCAGCTACTCGGGAGGCTGAGGCAGGAGGATTGCTTGAGCCCAGGAGTTTAAGGTTGCTGTGAGCTAGGCTGATGCCACGGCACTCACTCCAGCCGGGCAATAAAGTGAGACTCTGTCTCAAAAAAAAAAAAGAGTTATGAGTAATAGATATTTTTCTTTCAGTGAGGTGGTTGACTACAGGGTTGTCTCCCTGAGAAGTTCCTGGCCTACTTCCATTTGCCAGAGGCCAACTTCACCTTGTACCTCCTGGGAGGGTCCTCAGACACAACTAAACTCAAAGTCTAAGGGAGCAAGGTGCAGTTTCCTTATACATATGTATGTATAAGAGTTCTGGGGATTTTTGTGTGGACCTACCTCTTTTCTCCAGATATGGGAATGACCATTTTCTTCATAGAAACCATACTTTCATACAAAGGTGCTTTCATAGGTGCATATTTGAGTTTTCAATAAAATGAATAAGAATTCCAATTATACCAAAGATACTGTTAGTAACTGGTATATAATTTTCTCATAGAGGTCTGAACTTCTGTGCAGACCACTAGATACCCTGAAATATGTTGCTGCTGAAGGGGAGGGAAAGAAATGGAAACTGAATGTAGCTCACTCTTCAAAGGAATTTGAGAAAGGACAGAAACTTTATGGGAAGCAGGAATATAAGAAGACTGAGGGGACTTCAGAATGGGAATACTTTAGAGTCCCATCAACAGCAGAAAAAGGACCAGCAGAACGTGAGAAATTTAAGGCAGAAATGGGAATAATGGATAAAACAGTGTCCTGGAGCATAGATGGGGTAATAAGCTATGGAGGGGAAAATAAAAACTTCTAAAACAGACAGGACTGCCCGGGCATGGTGGCTCATGCCTGTAATCCTAGCACTCTGGGAGGCCAAGGCGGGAGGAGGATCACTCAAGATCTGGAGTTCAAGACCAGCCTGAGCAAGAGCAAGACTCCGTCTCCACTATAAATAGAAAGAAATTAATTGGCCAACTAAAAATATATAGAAAAAATTAGCCAGGCATGGTGGCGCATGCCTGTAGTCCCTGCTACTCAGGAGACTGAGACAGTAGGATTGCTGGAGCCCAGGAGTTTGAGGTTGCTGTGAGCTAGGCTGACGCCATGGCACTCTAGCCTGGGCGACAGAGTGATACTCTGTCTCATAAATCAATCAATCAATCAATCAGGACTGTAGGATGAATAAATTAAGAGTCAGGAGAGAGTAAGGAATGAAATTAACAAAATCCATTTTGTGTAAAAACATAGGGTCTAGTCATCTGGGTAATGAGGGAATAGGGATGGGATGGAGCTTGCAAAGGCTAGGCAAAGGTTTGTCTCTCTGAATGCAGTATTTTCTCCATACCTTCACATGTTGAGTAGTACTGCTTTAGAGAGTTGTCATAGCTCCTGCATTTAACCCTCCAAAGACAGTTGCTTGTTGAGTGAGTTGAACTATAGATTTTTCTCTAAAATTATTAAATGCAGAAAGATTTAGTGGTATTAATCAATTAGGAGGAATGTCCATTCTAATGCAGAACACACAGCTATGACCCCTTCTCTCCCACTGGGGCCCTCAGAAACAGATGAAAAGAATAGAACCAGAATAGCCACATCTTGAAATATCCGGGTTTTTTTTTTTATTTATTTTTGTTTTCTTTTAATTTTTTTTTTTAATTTCTTCTTTTACTTGGCCAAGAACTTTGTTCCTGAATCAGTATCCCTATTTTGTTTTGTTTTGTTTGAGTCAGAGTCTCTTTTTTTTTTTTTGAGACAGAGTCTCACTTTATTGCCCAGGCTAGAGTGAGTGCCCTGGTGTAAGCCTAGCTGACAGCAACCTCAAACTCCTGGGCTCAAGCGATCCTACTGCCTCAGCCTCCTGAGTAGCTGGGACTACAGGCATGCGCCACCATGCCCGGCTAATTTTTTCTATATGTTTTTAGTTGGCCAATTAATTTCTTTCTATTTTTAGTAGAGATGGGGTCTCTCTCTTGCTCAGGCTGGTTTTGAACTCCTGACCTTGAGGAATCCACCTACCTCGGCCTCCCAGAGTGCTAGGATTACAGGCGGGAGCCACCGCGCCCGGCCAAAATGCCCCTGTTTTAAAACTCCATAACAAACTCTCCATGGCCTAATTTTTCCCCCTGCCTCATCTTCCTTACAATATAGCATAGGTTTTAAAATTGACTCTTCATCCACTGCACTCAAACCTCCAATTGGCTTCTGTGGAATATTAAAGATGACAAAATCTTTGCTTCTTCAACTATTGTAGGTGAAGTGTAGCCCCTCCTCCCCTTGAGTAACACTGGCCTTAGTGACTTTCTTCATTAATATAATGTGGTAGAATGGGCATTATGGTACTTCCAAGACTTAGGTCTTCATAGATTATAGGAAGCCTTGTAGCTTCCGCTCCAGCCTTTTGAAACACTTTTAGAACCCAGCTACAATGCCATGAGAAAGCCTGAGCAGCTCTGTGGAGAGACCCATGTGGGAGGAACAACCCGCCTCCACCCTCTGCAGTAGTTTCTAGCAAGTAGCATAGGTGTGGAGAAATAGAGGTGGATAGGATAAGGCTGCCAGTGAGCCAAGCTGGACTGTGACACAAAGGTATTCTGCCAGTCATGTGAATGGGCTACCTTGGGCATTGATCCTCCAGCTCCAGGAAGGTTACCCCAGCAAATGCCGTGTGGAGCAGAGTGGATGGAGTAGTTTGCTATGCACAGCAAAGGTGACTTCTGTATTTATAGCCTCATCTCTTTTTAGTTTCTTCTCAATACGCTTAGATTCTGTTGTCTATCACTTTAGTCATTGTTTTTCCAATATCCAAAATCCAGGGTTGGCAAACTGATTCTCAGACCATTAGCAGTTTTTGCAAATAAGGTTTTATCAGAACACAGTCACAGTCATTTATTTACTTATTTCTGTGGCTACTTTTGCTCTATTATGGCAAAGTTGAGTAGTTGCAAAAGAAACAGTATAGCCCACAAAGACTGAAATATTTATATCTGGCCTTTTATAGAAAAAGTTTGTCAACTCTTGTCCTACAGTCTCTAGCCCTCCTTCTCTTTCAGTCACCTGAAAAATCCACAGGATTGGTTTAACCTTCTTGGATACTACACCTAAGATGCCGGAAAAAAAAAATCATACAACTGGCTGGGTGCGTTGGCTCCCACCTGTAATCTAGCACTCTGGGAGGCTGAGGTGGGTGGATTGCTCGAGCTCAGGAGTTCGAGACCAGCCTGAGCAAGAGCGAGACCCCGTCTCTACAAAAAAAAAAGAAAGAAATTAATTGGCCAACTAAAAATATATAGAAAAAATTAGCCAGGCATGGTGGCGCATGCCTGTAGTCCCAGCTATTCGGGAGGCTGAGGCAGAAGGATTGCTTGAGCCCAGGAGTTTGAGGTTGCTGTGAGCTAGGCTGACGCCATGGCACTCACTCTAGCCTAGGCAACAGAGTGAGACTCTGTCTCAAAAAAAAAAAATAATCATACAACTGAACAGAGAATTGGTACCATTATGTACTGATAGTCACTAATCTCATTGAGTTATCAATGATGCGCAGCAATCCTTAATCATCTAGATTTCCTACCCAATGTAGGAGCAGTTATCCAGTTTATCTACATTAATACTTGGTTATTCATTTATTCAACAGATATTAATTGATTATCTAGTATGTGTCAGGCTCCTTCTAGACTTAAGTATTATGGGACAAATAATGTTAACAGACAAGGTCCCTGTTGACAATAACCAAAGAAATACTTTTTGGTAGTGATGGGAGCTATGCAAAAAGTTAAAACTGGGTCATGTGATCATGTGATCAGTGGTGAGTGGCTAGAGCAGCAACATTAGGTAGGCTGGGCAAGGAGGAGGCTCTGAGGAAGTGACTGTTGAGATCAGCCTTGAATGACAAGAAGGAACCAGACATTTGAAGATCTTGTGAAAATATCTCCAGGCAGACCCTAAGGCAGACATGAACTTGATATAATACAGGACAGAAAAAAATCCTGGATGCTGGAGCTTATTGGACCAGGGGGAGAGCATAGACAAACACTAGAAGGAGAGATAGAGGCCAGATCCTATTTTGATTTTTTTTTTTTCTGAGACAGAGTCTTACTCTGTTGCCTGAGCTAGAGTGCCGTGGGATCACCCTGTCTCACAGCAACCTCAAACTCCTGGGCTCAAGCAATCCTCCTGCCTCAGCCTCCCAAGTAGCTGGGACTACAGGCATGTGCCACCATGCCTGGCTAATTTTTTTTTGTATATTTTTAGTTGGCCAATTAATTTCTTTCTATTTTTAGTAGAGTCTGGGTCTCGCTCTTGCTCAGGCTGGTTTTGAACTCCTGACCTCGAGAGATCCACTCACCTCAGCCTCCCAGAGTGCTAGGATTACAGGCATGAGCCACCAAGCTGGTCAAGAATGCGGGTTTTAATTCCAGAAAAAAGTGGAGATTTTAAAGAGACAATTCATAAAACATTTTACCCTTTTTTAGGCCATTCCCTCTGTTACATTTTTGTAATTTATCTGTTTTCTTTCTTGTTATTATTAGTGTGCCAGGGTCCCTATCTGTGGCATACAATATCTCTTCTAATTTTCTTCTAATCTGTTGTTGTATATGGAAATCAAATAACCTCCTGGCCTATAGAGGACAGCAAAAAGAAAAAAAAATTAAGGAAAAAAAATAACTTAAGCTCTGTATCAGATGCTACCATTTTGCTCTGTATGCTTGGGATATTTTGTCATAACTTAAAAAGAGAGAGAGTATGTGCTTCCTGAGATGAGTCAAAGGAACTCTCCTGTGAGTAGAACTTTGTACTCTAGGGAGAACCTTTTTAAAATAAGTGAGTTTTCCAAATAGTTGAGTTGCAGATGGGTGAGATATTTCAGCCTTTTACACAGGGATCCCTTTAGAGATTTTCTCAGATGCCTTGCTGAAATCAAGGTGCACAGTGTCTAAGGCAGTGGTTCTCAGCCAGCCGTGATTTTGCTCCCAGGCATACTTGGCAATTTCTGGAGATATTTTTGTTGTCATGACTGTGGCAAAGGCAGTACTGGCATCCACTGGGTAGAGACCAAGGATGCTGTTGAACATTCTACCTGCACAAGACAAGCCCTCATTACAAAGAATTACCAGACCCAAAATGTCAGTAATACCTAGATTTAGAAACCCAGGGTATTTCCCTGATTTTAGTAACCTTATTGGGAAAAAAGACAGAGTCTCAATCTGTTGCCCAGGCTAGAGTGCCATGGCGTCAGCCTAGCTCACAGCAACCTCAAACTCCTGAGCTCAAGGGATCATTCTACCTCAGCCTTGTGAGTAGCTGGGACTACAGGCATGTGCCACCATGCCTGGCTAATTTTTTCTATATTTTTAGTTGGCCAATTAATTTCTTTCTATTTTTATTAGAGATGGGGTCTTACTCTTGCTCAGGCTGGTTTTGAACTCCTGACCTTGAGCGATCCTTCCGCCTCGGCCTCTGAGATTACAGGTGTGAGCCACCACACCTGGCCAATATAAACTTAATTAATTCTGCTTCCAGCTAATCACTCCTCTCTCCTTTTATTGCATACCAATCATCTGTCAATAATCCTTCTGTAATTTAGTAGAAAAATATTGAAGCACTACTTTTTTTTCCTCTTAAAAAAGTTTTCAGGCCAGGCATGGTGGCTCACTCCTGTAATCCTAGCACTCTGGGAGGCTGAGGTGGGTGGATTGCCCAAGATCAGGAATTCAAGACCTGCCTGAGCAAGAGCAAGACCCCCATCTCTACTAAAAATAGAAAGAAATCAACTGGACAACTAAAAAATATATATATACAAAAATTAGCTGGGCATGTTGGTGCTTGACTGTAGTCCCAGCCTCTTGGGAGGCTGAGGCTGGAGGATCTCTTGAGCCCAGGAGTTTGAGGTTGCTGTGAGCTAGGCTGATACCATGGCACTCTAGCCTGGGCAACAGAGTGAGACTGTCTCAAAAAAAAAAGTTTTCATTTTTCTGTCGCCTCTCCAAATCTCCATGATTTTTGGACATTATTTTCATATGCTATTATTTAAAGCAAAATTATACTCTCACATATCTCATTGCCCTTTCTGGCCTTTAGTTTCTCTTCCCCATGTTTATTCATTTATTCTGGTTGTAAGGTCATTTTTCTTGAGAATGTAAATCCTGCTTTTCTTCTGTCATCTCTTAAAACTAGGTAAATACAGTGTAACTTAAACTAGAAGCTCTGTTCCCCTTATCTTTCAGGAGCCCCATGAGGCATGCAGCTATTTTGGCATGTGGCTATACTAATATTATTGACTAGTTATTGGTGAGAGAGGTGGGGGCAGAAGTTGTCCCTATCCTGTCACTGGTGCACCTGGAGGTAGAGGTGTGGGGGACAGAGAATAATGCTGTTCACTGCACGTCCTCCATGGTGGGAATATGTGAGTCTTTTCCTGGGGCTGTTGTATTTCTTTGTATTGACTGCAGCTGTCAAGATGAAAGAGGAACTAATGAGACAGAAGTAAATAGCTTCATTCTCAGGCTACCTGAAAGGAGCAAGGTCTGGTGGAGATTTAAAGATGAAAGAGGAGAAATAAAGTTTTTCCTCAGCCATACCCAGAAACAACTAGGTAGCTCTTTTCAAATGCTTCTAATTTTTCAAACTCTAACTATGTGACCACTCAGGATCTAATTGCAAAAATAATTTCTTCCTCAATAGCTTTATGTTTTGAGCTAGAGATTCATTCCATCGGTCTTTCAAATATTTATTGACTATGTCTATATGTACAAAACACATACATGAACCAGGGAAAGGTTCTAAAAATCTGGAAATTTAAGTATGTATTTGAAAGAGGAATGATAAGTGAATTCTGGATTAATACCTGAAATATTTATTTAATTTTTCACCTTTCTTTCGGGGGTAATGATTGCCTTACATGCATGAATCACCACATATTTATATGGGCAGTGTGTTTGTAGGACCCTTGAAATTGCAGAGAATAAAACAGAGTCCTTCAGCTGTAAGACCACCTTTTAGAATTAGTGAACTGAGACATAGGTTTAATGACTTAACAAAAATTGAGCACAGTCTGTAGCATAACAAATCGGTACCATGGTCTGTGCTGATACCTGGGTTTTCTATAATAACTTTCAACCTTGTCTTTGTTCTAAAAATGGAAGTGAGAGATTGTTTGTAGAAAACACTTTCCTCCATTGTACCAAGTTGGTTTCTATCCAGAAGGCCTTCGGAAGCAACCAAATTGCAGTTCAGGGTTGGGGATGAGAGAAGCAATGGAAGGGGGAAATTAGAAAAAGCAGAGACCAAGGAGAGAACATTTTAACTGAGGCAAAGCATCTAAGATAAAAGTGACACATTTGACATATCTGGAGTACCAGTAGTATGTGGGTGCTGTGAAAAAGAAAAAATGCAATAAGATTTCACTTCATTCCTCACCTGAGGGCTTACATTCAAATTAGCACCACTGGTATTCAAAGACTGCTGCAGCATAGCCCAAACTTGTTTTCCCAATGTTGTTTTCTCTTACTAGACTCCTGTAAGTGCCTTACTCCTCAGCTAAATTGCACTAAGCACTATTCACCAACCTTTCCTACAAACTACTTACCACCATATGTTTGCCCAGGCCATTCCACCTTACAGAAATGCCCCTCTCTGATTTCTATCTCTTATCTCTTAACCTACCCATCTTTCAAGATCCATTCCAAATACCAACTTCAAGCAGTATTTCTTGATTGAGCCCATATGCATAAAATCTCTTGACTGTGGCATTCTTCAGCACTTTCTAATCTTGTCCCTTCCACAGTCACATCATAACTTGAGGGCAGGGACTTTGGGTTTGTGATTAACCTTTCTCTATATGAAACAAATCCCATTGCTGGTTAAAAAACAAACAAATTATGTCATTAAGCAGAATGCTGTGTATTTTGTAAACTTTGACATACGTATGTATATATATTTTAATTTTTTTCAACATTGCCTTTAAAAAAAAAGAAAAAAAACTTACTCAAATCTTCCTGGATTTGGAAAACTATTGTGTCTTGCTGTTTTTATTAAGCTGTTACCTTGTCCAGTGATTGAGAACTCCACTTAAGAACTCAACTAATGGGTAAAAATAGAGAATGGAACTGAAAGAGGCAAAACTGGATATAGATAGGATAAGGGGACAAGGATGATTTTAGGTTAAGGAAGAGACTGGAAAAAAGAATAGAATAGACATAAGGAGCTTTAAGTTGGTGGCTTACAACCTATGGAAAATGGAAAAAGAAAAAAGAACAAGGGCCAGCGCCCTGCCTCACACCTGTAATCCTAGCACTCCAGGAGGCCAAGTTGGGAGCATCGCTCAAGGTCAGGGATTGGAAACTAGCCTGAGCAAGAGCGAGACCCCATCTCAACTAAAAATAGAAAGAAATTCATTGGCCAACTAAAACTATATAGAAAAAATTAGCCAGGCATGGTGGTGCATGCCTGTAGTCTCAGCTACTCAGGAGGCTGAGACAGAAGGATTGCTTGAGCTCAGTAGTTTGAGGTTGCTGTGAGCTAGGCTGACACCACGGCACTCTACCTGGGTTAGAGCCAGGCAAAAGAGTGAGACTCTGTCTCAAAAATGAAAAAAGAACAAGAAAGAGAATTGTGAAAATTTTGATATACAAATATCGAAGAGATCGAAGGAGAATGGTCAAGACACCAGGGTTATGTCTAAGGGAAATAATCTTAGCCTTGGTTATCTTGGGTTCCTTGGGTTATCTTGGTTCCTTTCTGTGCACATCAAAAGACCACAGCTAGAAGAGGAAGTAGAAAACAGTAGAGAAGTGAAGGTACCCTCTTAGTGACCTCCCTTCCTTGGAAATAGAAATGATTCAAGGAAGGCTGGGCGCGGTAGCTCACGCCTGTAATCCTAGCACTCTGGGAGGCTGAGGCGGGTGGATCGCTCAAGGTCAGGAGTTTGAAACCAGCCTGAGCGAGACCCCGCCTCTACTATAAATATAAGAAAATGTATTTATTTTTAAATATACTAAAATATAAAGAAACTAATTGACCAACTAAAATATATATATACAAAAAATTAGCCGGGCATGGTGGCACATGCCTGTAGTCCCAGCTACTCGGGAGGCTGAGGCAGTAGGATCGCTTGAGCCCAGGAGTTTGAGGTTGCTGTGAGCTAGGCTGATGCCATGGCACTCACTCTAGCCTGAGCAACAAAGTGAGACTCTGTCTCAAAAAAAAAAAAAAAAAAGAAAAAAAGAAATGATTCAGGGAGACTGATGAGGATAAATAAACATTTCCTTGGAAGTATCTCTCTTAGCCAAAATCTGCAGCTGCTTTCTGCAGAATCCTGTGTGACCTAGTTCAACATCTGTCAGTGTCTGTCTCCTTCTGTGCCTCCACACATATTTCAGGTTGTTAGGTTTGCTTATGTCTGTTGCCTTGGTTCCTGTATTCTGTTCCTCTTAACTGTGGGCAATGCCTCTATCCATTTCTGTAAGTAAATTTGTTTATAGCATTTTATCGCCTGTGTAAGCAACAGGGAATAAACTACTGATACACACCACATAATAATCATAGACACTATGCTATGTGAAAAAAAGTTAGCACAAAAGAGTACATACTGTATTATTCCATGTAAAGGTGATGAGTAGTCCCTCTTTTGACTGTCTCAATTCTTATCTATGCCTGTGCCTATTCTTTTTGTCTTAGTCTTTTATTTTTCTTTCTGTACTCTGTCCCATTCTGCTTCTGTCACTACTTCTCTCTACCATCATCTGTGATGATGCCTTCCCCATAGCAAACTCTCTCTGGGGAAGAATGAGGGGAAGGAAAAGAGGGAGCTAGACTTAGATGGGCAAAGAGAAACCAGATTGAAGTAGGAGGGTAATCTTTTGAATTGAGTCCTGGAATAGAGTTCAAATAAACCATGTAGATCGATGCCAGCCAAGTTATACAAAACCCGAAGGGAACACAATTGGGGGTCTAAATCCAGTCCCTACTGGCAAAAACTCATTCAGCAAATTCTGTTGTATGTTACTCTGTCATCTATTTTCCCCTTCCCTATGATCCAGATTAACTATTCTTTCTTTCTGTTTCTAGGTTTCATGATTCTTATACATGTAGTTTCTTTTTTTTGTTTTTAAGGCTAGTCAAGTGAAGCAGTGGGAGTGGAGAAGTAACAAAGAAATCTGTAACTGATTATGATCAGTTGGTTGTAAACACCACTGTAGTCCAACCAGCCACATGTATAGTTTCTGACGTACCTTGGAAAGTGACTTTCTTTTAAGATTTATGAATTTTCACATTGTAACCACAAGGTATTTCTTTTGATATACTATAGTTTTTTCACTAAGATTAGTTCTGGATACCATAATGTAAGTGGTATATAAAGTATACTTGGAATGGCTCTAGAAAAAGACCAAAAAAAAACCAACAAGGAAATGATATTGTCAAACTTTCATTTAGGACTAGAATGTTAGAAAAGAGATTTAATAAGTGATAAAGTTTTTTTGTTTGTTTGTTTTTCAACCAACAATGGGATTTGTTTCATATAGGGAAAGGTTAATTGGTGAGGTAATGGAACCATTCTGCCCAGGGATCTTTTTTTTTTACTTTTTTATTTATTTATTTTTTTTGAGACAGAGTCTCACTCTGTTTTCTGGTCTAGAGTGCTGTGGCATCAGCCTAGCTCACAGCAACTTCAAACTCCTGGGCTCAAGAGAACCTTCTGCCTCAGCTTCCAGAGGAGCTGGGACTACAGGCATGCACCACCATGCCCAGCTAATTTTTTCTATATATGTTTAGTTGTCCAGCTAATTTCTTTCTGTTTTTTTCATAGAGACGGGGTCTCACTCTTGTTCATGCTGGTCTTGAACTCCTGAGCTCAAAGGATCCTCCTGCCTTGGCTTCCCAGAGTGCTAGGATTACAGGCATGAGCCACGTGCCCAGCCCTGCCCAGGGATCTTTAAAACCATATGAGTATCCATATATCTGTAAAGGAAATTGGCTAGTTCAGTTATCCTAAAACTTTAGCTCTCTTTTCCCACTGTTTCCTTTGACCCCAACTTGAGAAAGAAATTAATTGGCCAACTAATATATATAGAAAAAATTAGCCGGGCATGGTGGCGCATGCCTGTAGTCCCAGCTACTCAGGAGGCTGAGGCAGGAGGATTGCTTGAGCCCAGGAGTTTGAGGTTGCTGTAAGCTAGGCTGACGCCAGGGCACACACTCTAGCCTGGGCAACAAAGTGAGACTCTGTCTCAAAAAAAAAAAAATTCATACATTTGACAAATGACAAGAATGTTTATAATAGCTCAAACTGGAAATAACATATATATAAGAAGAATGGATAAAATTTGGCATATCCATAAGTAGAATACTATTCACCAATAACAAGGAATGAACTACCGATACAAACCACATAATAATCATAGCTCGTATGCTACGTGAAGAAAACCTTAGCACAAAAGAGTACATAATGTATGATTCCATGTAAAGAATGACAGAATTCAGTGACAATAGAAGTCAGTATAGTGGTTTCCTCTGGGGAGGGAGGCTATAGACTGGAACTAGTAGGGAGCAAGAAGTGTTCAATAATCTAGATCTTGATCTGGGTAATGGTGATAAAGGTGAATACAGATGTAAATATTTACCCAGTTATAAACTTTAGATATTGCATTTTTACCTGCTTTATTGTATGTATACTTCAGCAAAAAAGAAAAGACATAAATGAAAGAAAAAAAGAACTCACTCTCAATTCTAACACCACTAGAAGACAAATTATTTTTCTTGAAATAATTTCAATTCCACCAGCCCCAACACTATTAAAGAGGTTCGGTTTTCTAATTTGAACGTCCTTCTTCCCTTTTTTTACATTCCTCCCCCTGTACAAATTTGAACTTCTGATGAAGTGAATCTAGAAGTTACTCCCTCATTCAGAGTTGATGATCAGATATCTTGGTTTCTAGACTTGAGCAACATGGCAGCAAAGGGAAGTAGAAAAACCCTGTGTCACTGGTTCAGGAAGAGGGCCAGGTTTACATCAACATTGCAAAAAATCTGGGTTGGGTTTTCTTGTGCTTTTTTGGTTGGTATTCCTTCCTTATTTTTCATCTTTGTGTCCTCATGCCTCCTACTTTTCTTAGCTTGATTTTCCACTATGGCACCCCACACAACCCACCCATTGGGGAGGAGGGGGGTCTTCAAATTTTCTTCAACTCTCTTCAGTAGCCAGCTTTCCCATCTTTAGTTCTAATGTGTCTCATTAAACCCAGTGATCTGTGCTGACATCTTTTATGAGTCTATTCCGTAGGTTCACATCCTGTCTGCTGCCCAGTGAGTCTTCCAGTAGCCTTTTCAGCTGCTGCATGCTCAGACTTTTATCCATTTGTTTTGGAAACAGTGCCTGTGGCTTTCTCACTCTCATTAGGGCATGCCCTTCCCAGACCTCCAGGAAATTCTCTCTACTTTCCCATCCACTTTTTACTCAGTAGCTATTCTGAGTCTAATGTGTTTCATATGCCTTCAGCCTTCCGTAGGAAGAAGTAAAATAGAAAACATTTATTATTCAGGAAGGGTTAATCAGCTGACCAAATTGTTTGAGGATCTAAAAAGGTGAGGGGTAGGGATTATCAGCAATCTGTAAGTGGCTAAACACCAGTGAAGGGAAGGGGGAAATTTTTTAAATTTTAAAATGTTAAAAAAATCAGAAACCTGTAATTGGAGGGAGAGCAAAAGTATGCATCTAATTATATGTGCCTTACCTTTTAAACTGAGTTGCTCTAGTTTCTTATTTTATTTCTGTATGCAGTGTTTGGTTCATACAAGGTATTTAGCAAATATTTGCCAATATATGAAAATAGTGAATGCATGAGGAGAAAAAAACGTATAAAAGTATGATTGAAAAAATGACATAGTAACTGCAGCAAGAATCAGGGTATTCAGGAAATTTTCTGAGAAGATGCAAATCTATAATGTTGATTGGGGTGGTGGTTACATGGAGGTGTGTGTGTGTATCTGTCTGTCAAAAGTCATGGACCTGGGGGAACCGTGGAACGCCGGTCTGGGGCAGGAGGGAGGTGTCCAGCCTTGGAAGGAGTTCGAGTGGTCCTCGCAGCGGGCCGGGCCTGTGGCTCCCCTCGCTTGGAGAGCGCGAGTCTGAGTTGGACCCCGGACTACGCGCAGAGCGGCTGACGCAGTCATGGCGGACTACTGGAAGTCATAGCCAAAGAAATTCTGTGATTACTGCAAGTGCTGGATAGCAGACAATAGGCCTAGTGTCGAATTTCATGAAAGAGGAAAGAATCATAAGGAAAATGTGGCAAAAAGGATCAGTGAGATTAAACAGAAAAGCCTGGATAAGGCAAAGGAAGAAGAAAAGGCATCAAAGGAGTTTGCTGCAATGGAGGCAGCTGCCCTGAAAGCATACCAAGAGGATTTGAAAAGGCTTGGCTTAGAGTCAGAAATTTCAGAACCAAGCATATCACCAGTAACCAGCACTGTTCCACCCTCCTCTACATCAAATCAACAGAAAGAACAGAAAAGAAAGAAGAAAAAAAAAAAGATCCTCCAAAAGGAAGATGGGTAGAAGGCATAACCTCTGAGGGTTACCATTACCATTATGATCTTATCTCAGGAGCATCTCAGTGGGAGAAACCTGAAGGATTTGAAGGAAACTTAAAAAAGACAGCAGTGAATACCATTTGGGTAGAAGGTTTAAGCAAAGATGGTTATACCTATTATTATAATACAGAAACAGGAGAATCCAGATGGGAGAAACCTGATGATTTCATTCCACACACTAGTGATCTGCCTTCTGGTAAAGTCAATGAAAAGTCACTTAGCAGCCTAGAAGAGTCCAAATCATCAGATTCACACAGTGATTCTGATTCCAATCGGGAACAGGAAGCAGAAGGAGAAGAAGTCTCTACAGAAACAAAAAAAACAAAAATAAAGTTTAAGGAAAAAAAAATAGTGATGAAGGAACTGACCCAGAAACACAGAAAGAAAAAAGTATTCAAAAACAGAATTCATTGGGTTCAAATGAAGAAAAATCCAAAACCCTTAAAAAATCAAACCCATATGGAGAATGGCAAGAAATTAAACAAGAGGTTGAGTCTCATGAGGAGGTAGATTTGGAACTTCCAAGTGCTGAAAATGAGTATGTATCAACTTCAGACGCTGATGGTGGGGAACCCAAAGTGGTATTTAAAGAAAAAACAGTCACTTCTCTTGGGGTTATGGCAGAGGGAGTGGCCCTAGTCTTCAAAAAGAGAAGAATTGAAAATGGAAAATCTAGAAATTTAAGGCAACGAGGTGATGATCAATAATTGTAAGAGATGGCCGGGCGCAGTGGCTCAAGCCTGTAATCCTAGCACTCTGGGAGGCCGAGGCGGGTGGATTGCTCAAGGTCGGGAGTTCAAAACCAGCCTGAGCGAGACCCCGTCTCTACTAAAAATAGAAAGAAATTAATTGACCAACTAAAAATATATATAGAAAAAATTAGCCGAGCATGGTGGCGCATGCCTGTAGTCCCAGCTACTCAGGAGGCTGAGGCAGTAGGATCGCTTGAGCCCAGGAGATTGAGGTTGCTGTGAGCTAGGCTGACGCCACAGCACTCACTCTAGCCTGGGCACCAAAGTGAGACTCTGTCTCAAAAAAATAAAAAATAATTGTAAGAGAGCTTTTTGTATATGCTTTTTATACAGAATAGAGACTTAATTCATATTAAAACTTGTCTGTGTTTCTAACTACTTTGATGCTAAAAATTTAGATTTATTCTAAATGTATTTTATGTGAATTAAAATAAATCTTTTTTAATGTGAAATTTATTTTTGTTCCTAAAATGGAAGCTTATTACCACATTGCATTGTAATACAGTGTATTTTTTTTTTTTTTTTTTGAGACAGAGTCTCACTTTATTGCCCAGGCTAGAGTGAGTGCCATGGCGTCAGCCTAGCTCACAGCAACCTCAAACTCCTGGGCTCAAGCAATCCTGCTGCCTCAGCCTCCCAAGTAGCTGGGACTACAGGCATGCGCCACCATGCCCGGCTAATTTTTTCTATATATATTTTAGTTGGCCAATTAATTTCTTTCTATTTATAATAGAGATGGGGTCTCGCTCTTGCTCAGGCTGGTCTCGAACTCCTGAGCTCAAACGATCCGCCCACCTCGGCCTCCCAGAGAGCTAGGATTACAGGCTTGAGCCACCGCGCCCGGCCGTAATACAGTGTATTATGTTCAGTGTCTAAAAATTATTAATTATGTCATAATTTAAGATGCTATGTATCTGTTATTTAAAACATGGAAAAACAAAGCCTTTATTCCATTCTTACTGATATGAACATACTTACCTTGCATTGAAAATGCATTACTTTTGCACACTGATGTTAACTGTTATCAAAAAAATAAGATTCAGAGCATGTAAGAGAAGATTCACAGCCCAGTAATGATTCAGTTCTGAGGATCCTGTCAGAAGGTTGATGTAGAAAGTATATGCATATTGGCTTACCTTACTCAATTTAAGGTCAGAGGCCAAAAACCAAGAGCAGCTCAGGTACTTCAAATGTAGTGCTTAACATGGAATGAAAACTGGACCAAAGGTAGCAATGTGTATTTGCCCTAGTTCACTTCAAAGCAACAAATATTGCTGAAGCATTTTACTTTGAGCCAAGCATTATGCTAGGAACCCAGGGATATAAAGAGGAATCAAACTTATCTCTATTCTTCAGGAGTTCACATTCTAACATAGTCATTTTTCTCCCATTCATGCACTCTTTTTAACAGCCTATATGTACTGGAAAATATTTTTTAAGGCTTATTTAAAGCTGTGTAGATGAAGGCTTGAACTAAAATAGTTTTCTGGCTTCAGTAAAAGTTTTTGGTGTTCACTTAGACAAATTAGAAATTTCCCATTTTCTGGTTAAATTTCTTAAAAAGTAGAATTTTCTTATTTAATCCGTTTGAAGTAGGTACTTCCCTTTAAAGTATATTTTTCATAAATTGTACAGTATTTAACTTTTGGTAGTAAAAGTTAAATGCTGTAGTATTTAAAAGTTACAAAAGTTAGTAAAATCTTTTTAAGATTACTAGTGTAGTAATCTTAGTAGTAAAAATCTTTTTAAGATTACTAGTGTACATGTAAGAAAAAGATAGCTTATCAAAAACTTCATGAAAGAGTAAAAAAAAAAAAAAAGTCATGGACCTGTACATCTAAACTGTGTGAATTTTATTCTGTACATTTTATACATAAATAAAACTGACTTAAAAAAAATAATCAGGCCCAGCCTGGTGGATCACGCCTCTTATCCTAGCACTCTGTGAGGCCAAGGCAGGCAAATAGTTTGAGCTCACAAGTTCAAGACCAGCCTGAGCAAGAGCGAAACCCCGTCTCTACTAAAAAATAGAAATTACCTGGACAACTAAAAATATATAAGGAAAAAATTAGCTGGGCATGGTAGTGCATACTTGGTAGTCCCAGCTACTCGGGAGGCTGAGGCAGGAGAATTGCTTGAGTCCAGGAGTTTGAGGTTGCTGTGAGCTAGGCTGACGCCACAGCACTCTAGCCAGGGCAACAGAGTGAGACTCTATCTCCAAAAAAAAAAAAGAATCCCTGTGCTGCAGAGGCATTACAAAGGGAAAGCCTTCATAAAGCGACGAAGCCATGTGGAATGTGAAACATAGAGTGTACATGGAAAAGAAAAGTAGAAGGGGGAAAAGACCTGTGGCTAAAAAGGCAATGTGGGTGAGAAAGAGGAGCAGGGGACCGAGACTGGTTTGGCTTGGTGGTGCTAAAAAGGATGTCTGAGGATTAGTTGCCTAGAACAAAACATCTGCCCCAGGCAAAACCCTGGAGTAGCCTTTCGCTGCTCCCCAGAGTAGCGGAGAATTCCTGAAAAATTGCTACTTGGTCTGGCCAATCAGGAGGGCGCCCCCGCGTCCCCTCCCAGCATGTCGCGCAGCACGGGGCGCAGGGGCGCGGCCGGGACGTGAGCGCTGACTTCCAGCCGCGGGGACGTGCGGCTGGGCACGGCGCCCGCCGCCGCACCCTCACCCCGCCCCCACCCTGCCCCCATCCTGTCGTCCCCCAACCCCGCCGCCGCCGCCCCTGCCCCCACCCTGCCCCCATCCTGTCGTCCCCCAACCCCGCCGCCGCCCCCGCCCCCACCCTGCCCCCATCCTGTCGTCCCCCAACCCCGCCGCCCCCGCCCCTGCCCCCATCCTGCCCCCATATT
>VSMD01080083.1:0-35052 GCA_008750895.1 Mirza zaza
CCAGAAGAGTCCGGTGAGTTGGGTCCTAAACAAGGAGTGGGAGTGAAGGTGAGGATTGGCGATATAGGGGTCCGGGCAGAGGGAACAGCCCATGCAAAGACCCAGAGGTGAGAAAGAATGTGTTGTTTGCTCTAGAAGCCGTGAATCATTTACAGAGTAGGTGGAAAGGGGGTCTGGGAGAGGATAGGTGGGGAGGACAAGAATTTGAGAGGCAAGTAGGAGGTCCTCCTGCCACCTGCCAGGATCCAGGCCTGCGATGCTGAGGCCTTTGACAGGGACAGGTGCAGCCTGAATGGAAAGAAAGGGGTAGGTGCAAGAGATATTTACGAGAAAAAGAAATCCCCTTGGAGGTGAGATCTCTGGCACTCAGAAGTTTAATAAAATAATCATAATAATGTCACAGAGTAAGTAACCAGATACACATGACGGAGGTGAAGCTTCAGGTGGAACGGAAGGGGGACAACATAAGTAACAGTGCTGGAACCAAACCAGAATGAGGCAGGCAATTAACTGCTGCTATGTGTGTAAGTGAGCTCGTCCTAGAATCTTCTACTTCTCCAGTTGGAACTAAACAGCTAAATCTTCCCAGAACTGTAAGGGTGGAAATACCCCTTGAGAGTAAGTGAACAGTTCAAGAACACAAAGCTGGTGGCCACGTCAGGACCAAAGCATAGCTCTCAACCACACCCCACACTCTCAACCCACCCCAGGTCAGGCCTCTTTCCAAGTTCCCGCTCTGTCTTTCCAAAGATGGCTCTGAGGGCTGGTGCCCGAGTCCAGGCAAGGGCAAAACACTTCAAGTTTTTGCTAGGATTCCCCTTTCTTTCCTTCCCCGTGTCCAGCCAGGTCCCCTCAGTCCCTTCCCCACTACCACGGCCTGGATTTTTTCTCCTCCCAACCCCTCCATCAAAACAAATCCAAAGGCATCAGCCTGTTCCTTCTGGATCCTGACCGCTCAGCTGAGTGGCAGCCACAGCCTAGGCTCACCCGCTAGCCAGGGCCAGGCAGCAGGAAGTGGCACTATGACAGCTCACACCACCCGTTAGTGACCACTCCCTAGGGCCCAGGCACCAGGCTCAGAACATCAGTACTTGCAATCTGACATAATCATTGCAGGGATCCTAGACATCTACAAATGCACAGCATGCCGTGGATGATCAAAGGAAGCAGAAACTTAACCCTTCAAAGGTTTATGAAAGTACTTGGTCTACTGACCCACGTGGCTGAGATGAGATGAATGAGCCTTGTGTCGGTGCATGCAGAGAATAGCTGGAGCCCAAACTCAGGAAGTCTCAATGCCACCATAAGGTATTCTGATCTGATTCCAGGACTCCTGAGGAATCACTAAGGGTATTTAAATTATGGGGTGAAATGAGCGCATGAATGCCTCCAAGGGTGGACTGTGGCGCTCAGAGCCGAGCATCAGGGAGACTAAACACCCTTAGGGCCTGTTGGGCAGCAGCATTAGGAATGAGGAAGAGGGACAGATGAAAGAGTTGTCTCGTGGTGGGACACATGGGGCTTGGTGGCACTGGAAAGTAAAGCAGACGGACGATGGGCCCTCGAATGTGACTTTGGATCTCCCAATTTGGCTGATGCCATGCCCAGACATGGAGGAACAGGGTGGAGAGTGGATTTAAGGATAGACCAGGAGAGTTCAGTTTTAGCTCCACCGGAAGTTGAAATGCCTGGGGAGATCCCAGCTACAGCGAGCTGGGAGCAAGATCTGAACTTGAAGGAGAGATTAGGGCTGGAGGCGCTGACTTAGGGTTCATCAGCAAAAGGGCAATTGATGGTCACCTGGAGGAAGAGTGACTGCAACTAGAAGGGAGACCTGGAAATGGAGTTGACAGGGCAGGTGAGAGATGAAGGGCCACCAAGGATGCTGCGAGTAAGGCAGTGGAGAGGTGGAGAGAGCAGAAGGAGAGGTGTAGAGTAGGGAAGGAAGGTGTTTCACACAGAGAATTCCCGAACAAATCCAAATGCTGCACAACAGTCAGGTACACGCAGCAGCTCGGAGGAGGCGCTGAGTTGTGCCTCAGTTTCCCCATCTGAAAATAAGGGTTTGGACTAGATGGCCTCTGATGTTCCTTGCAGTTTTTACGGTGGCCGAGCGCATGCTCAGATCCCAGCGCACCCCGTCATCGGGCGAGCAGTTTGTGGAAGGGTGACCTGGGCATGAGACCTGCGTGGGCGTGAGGCAGGACGGGCACACAGACATCCACATCCCCTGGTGTCCACGGTCTCCCCGTGCATGCTCAGGACCGCCACAGGGCCCACCTGGACCCCTCATTTCATTCTCATGGCAGCCTGGTATGCTGTCACTCCCATCCTAGCCGTGAGAACGCTGAGGCTCGGGCGGGCAAATAGCTCGCCCCATGTCACACGGTCAGCACAGGGCGCGGCCAGGACTTGAATCCCATCTGAAGAAATCGAATTTAGGGTTCGATGGTTAAATAGTTTTTTTCATTCCCATGCCAGCAATACCTGGGTCATCTTCCTAATTCTTTTTCCATGTTCAAACCAGGATATTCCTCTCTTCTTTCTTATTTGTTATAGTTTTCAGTACTGATCAAATTGCAACGAGCATGTATTACTTTGAGTATCAGGAAAAAAACACTTTTTAGAAAGAGCATGACTCAAAGGTGTAATAGGATTTTAAAGGGGCAACCATTCTCCATGGTCTCAATTAGGACTTTTCTCCTGAGATTTACAAATTTAGGTAGGATTGATTTTGTAGCAATTGGGGCCTATATCATAATCTCATCCACTCAGTTATAAGTACCCAGATGCCACGAAACAGGCCATACTTTTTCTTTTATTTTTTTAAAACAGTTTTATTGAGATATAGTCCACATACCATACAATTCACCCATTTAAAGTGTGCAATTCAATCTCTTTTTAGTATATTCACAGATAGGTGCTGCCATCACCATAGTTGACTTTAGAACATTTTTATTACCTCAAAAAGAAACCCTGCCCTTTAGCTGTCATTCCATTAGGCACCCACCTACCCCCAGCCACTAGTCTACTCTCTGCCTATACAGGTTTCCCTATTCTGGACTTTCATATGCATGGAATCATATAATAGGTGGTCTGCCATGATTGGCTTTTCGCTTAGCATGTTTCCATGATTCATCTATATTATAGCATTTATCAGTATTTTAGTCCTTTTTTCTGGCCAAATATGATAACGTTCCATTGTATGGATACCCCACATTTTCCTTACCTATTCATCTGTTCATGGGCATTGGGGTTGTTTCCACCTTTGGACTATGATGAATAATGCTGCAGTGAACATTCGTGTACAAGGTTTGTGTGGACATATGTTTTCATTCCTCTAGGAATAAAACTAAAGAACAGGCCCTACTCATCCCTTTTGCTACTACCACGCCTAGCAGTGTGCTCCATGCAGCACGAGGCTTCATGCATATTTATCTGAGTGAGTGAAAAGAATACAGTTTTCAGCGCAGGATGTTAAAGCTCAAGGACCATTTGGTTCACCGGAAGCCTCTGCCCACCTTTGAGCTGCGAGTCCTGCCTGCCTCAGACCCGACTAGAATAAACCTCCTTCTTGTTCCTTCTTCACTGTGGCTTTGTTTCTTTCCCCTGCCCTTTAGGAACTGATGAAGCAACGATCATTGAAATCTTATCCAGCAGGACATCTGATGAAAGGCAACAGATAAAGCAAAAGTACAAGGCGACGTATGGCAAGGTGACTCCAGGGGTCCCCGGCAAGTGTGCACACAGCCGTGACTTTGATCTTCTCAGCTTCCTCTGTGTTCCAGAGGCAGCAGGGACACCTGTAAAGCTCTACTGAGTCAGCCAGGAGGAAAACTGAAAAAGCCATTTAAAAACTTTAATCGACTTCAGAAAAACCGAAATTGTTTTGTTGATTTAATAGCCTCTAAAAGCAATATTCTTAACTCATTATTTTTTGAATTGACTTCATTTTTCTATTAAGCCCTTAGTCGTTTTTTCCACTCATTTTGGACTAATTCCACATATTATAGATAGGCCCGTGATTTAAAAATCAGTTTCCACAGGTGGGTCTTTATACAGGAATTTTTCATTTATTTAGCCATCTTCAGGAATGATGTATTCTTCATAAGTGATTGTTATAGAAAACTAAAAATTAAACCTTCCAGTTCATCAAACATCTACACTTTTTTTTTCTTTGTTTACATTTTTTTCTTTCTTTCATTATTTTTGTTGATGATGCTGTTTTGTATAGATTGTTTCAAATGTGTATTAGGCCTTCTTCTTCTTCTTCTTCTTCTTCTTCTTCTTCTTCTTCTCCTTCTCCTTCTCCTTCTCCTTATTTTTTTCTTCTTCTTCAAGACAGGGTCTCACTCTGTTGCCCAGGGTGGAATCCAGTGGCTCAATCAAAGCTCACTGTAACCTGGAACTCCTGGACTCAAGGGATCCTCCTGCCTCAGCCTCCCCAGTAGCTGGGACTATGTGCCACCACGCCTGGCTAATTTATTTTTTTTATTATTGTTTTGTTTTTGTTTTTTGTAGAGACAGACAGGGACTCAATATTTTGCCCAGACTGGTCTTGAATTCCTGGCCTCTAGCAATCCTCCCACCTTAGCCTCCCAAAGTGCTGGGATTACAGGCGTGAGCCACTGAGCCCAGCCCTGTTTCTTTATTAATATATAATGAACCTGACTTAACCTTTTCTTAATGTCATTAGGATTATCAGTATCCAAAATGAATATCAACTATTTTGCTGTATTCTTCCATATGTATAAAACCTTTACTGTTTCAATCACTATATGTACAAATAGAGAAAGAGATATGAATGGGTTTTTCTACTTACTTGGCATTGGGCAGGTAACAATCTCCTTAGGCCTTGGTCTCCTCATGTACAGAATGAAGATGACAACTTATGTCCCTCCTCATGTTGCTGGACGAATCAAACAGGATAATGCCAGCATATACCAATAAAGAAAAGCTGTGATGGGGATGATTATTTCCATTTTACAGACAGGAAAAGTAAAGCTCATATCACACACTTAATTATAAAAAAAAAAGAACCCAGACTTACTCTGGTCTTCAAGGCCAGCATCCATCCTTGGAGGACCCAGTGCCATGAGTGGAGCTAGTCACTTATGCACTAAATGGTGCAGATGGCTGTGCTTTTTTAGTTTCTCTGCTTCTCTCCTCATTATCAGACTAGCCAATGTCATTTTTGATGAAAATAACTGAATCTTCAGTTCAACTGCATTTAATTGAATGAAATGAAGTTGAATTTCCATCCCTGTCAATATGCCTCATTCTAGCAGCCTCCGAAGTCATATGTCTATATCCACCCTACCAATATGGAAAGTCAGACACAAGGCTTCTTCATCTTTAGTCCAAAATAAGAGTAAATGAGTTTGAAGCGAGGGCCTATGGGATCTGCTAAAAATAAAATAGGCACGTTCTAACACAAAACTTTGTGACACTTTCATCTGCCAATCATTTGCTTACTTTCTGGTTCTCAGCTGTGTTGCAGAGAGCTGAGACTGCCAAAGAGATGATTTAGAATCCCAACATCACAAAGCTAGAAGACGTTAAGGATTATCACATCTAAGTCCCCATGTCAGCTGAGCTCCAAAGAGAATAACCATCCCATGATAACAAAGCAAGTTAGCAGGAAAACCAGGAATAGCGCAGAGATATGCTGAGCCTGCTTCTCTTCTCTGTCCAAACAGAATGTAAACACACAAGGATTAGTTTTCATGCTTGTGGCTTGTAAGAGCAGGCAGCTGGGATTTCTCCTCTCTGCAGTTCTGTATAATGCCCACCTGGCTGGATCCACACCGTACAGTACTGCCCGCAGGCCTGCCCTCACAGGTGCAGCGCTAGCTGGAACAGCTGCCAGGGGTGGGGGCGTAAGATTACAGCTCCCTTTTAGGACTGCAGATCCCAGGGCCTCAGACAAAAATCTTCTGGGTTTTTCCCAGGCCAGAGCTCAGAGGTTTATTTGAGAAGTAGTTGGTTTGCCTCCTCTTGGAAAATTCCTTTCAGAATAGGATTCTCATAATACGCATTTATTGAACATTTAAATGTGCCAGGCCCTATGCTCGGTGTTCACATGGATTGTCACATTTAAGCCTCCCAACACCCCTATGAGATAAGTTTTATTTTTCTCCCTAGTTTTTAGAGAAGGAAATGCACAGTTGGTGAAATGAAGTACATTTCCAAGATCACAAAGTCACCATGGCTATGTTCTTAGCCACCACGCCACATTGCCGAGGAGCCAGGCCCACCCTTTGAAGTAGTTTGGGTCCTTGATATGCCAGCTGGTCAACGGGCCTCCAATGTGCCCCTCTACATGAAGTTCTTCATTTAGGTTGGAGCATTGACAGCTGTAGTCAGACTGATGCCATTGACCTTTTCCCTGTTGAAACATCTCATTGGAGGGAGACAGGTGGGGGAGGGCAGCCAGCTCACCTGTGATAAGAGAGTGCCAGAGAGAATTTCATGCACTTCCCCTTCTGCTACCTGAATTCTTTCTCACGTGTGTCCCTTCTAGGATTTAACAAGATAACTAAAATGACTGCACAGGTGGTCAGTTGTCCCAGGTTTATTCCTGTCATCCTCCCGTATTTATTAACAGTGCCCCCTTTCACACTCAAAAGCATCCCAATTTGGATGACAAATTATCTGATCCCTTTAGAGATAAAAGACCTGCATTTCAGTCCTTTCTAGCCAAATGTTTGGAGGCAAATCCTTCCTCTTCTGAGGTTCAGTAAATGGAAATAATGCCCAGACCTCTCCTGCCGGCTTTGCAGGGCCGTGTTGAAGATTGGCTGAGAAAGCTCTCTGAACCCTAAAATGTTCTGCAAATGCTGTCGTTATTGTGAATCATCTTTGAGGTCTCCAGGCCTAAGCAGGGGAGCTCCTCTCTGCCTCTCTGCCAGGCTTGCGGGGAGAGGGGTGGGCAGCCCAGAGCAGGTGCCTGGCTCACTCCCCATGTGTCTACAGCAGCTATCCTGCTGCCCCTGAGCCCTTGCAATAGTGCGAACAGATGCCTGTCCCTCTCCTGTCCTGGGCCATTCCCAGTCACATCTCTCACTGTCTTCCTACAGGACCTGGAGGAGGTGCTCAAGAGTGAGCTGAGTGGAAACTTCGAGAAGACAGCCTTGGCCCTTCTCGACCGCCCCAGCGAGTACGCTGCCCGGCAGCTGCAGAAAGCTATGAAGGGTCTGGGCACGGATGAGTCTGTGCTCATCGAGGTCCTGTGCACAAGAACCAATAAGGTCAGTCCTAGCAGAGCCCCCAGGGGAGTGTCCACTCACCCATCAGAGATGGTTGCAGCCCCTAGCATGGAAACTGCCTCCCACCATTCTACCCATGGGGTGAGCAAGTGTCTGGGCAGAAATGTGTCTGATTGGCCCTTGTGGGAGGGACGTCTCTTCCAGTCTCCTGGAGGTCAGTATTGGCGTTGCTGCCCCTGGCTAGACCAAATGGATCCTTCCAGAAGAGCTTGTAAACCGATGTACAGTTTTATGTGCAGGAAGCACAATTCTACTTTACCCCTCCCCGCCTGACTTTGAGGTTCTTCCGGCATGAATAATGCAATAAGTAGTCCAAGCATGTTTGTGTTGCTACCTTGGCCATGACTGTCATTCAGCCCAGAGTACAAAAAAGACCATAAGGAGGGAGGGAGGTAGGTGGTGCTGGGCGATCTCAGCGAACACCCCCAGTGGCTGCCATCACTGCCCTGGAGAATTCTGTGTCCTTCTATCAGCAGACATCTCCTCTTGTCCCTTGGGCATGTGCCACCATTGTGGGAGCTGAAAAGAGCATTTTTTAAGGCCCCAGTGGAAGCCCATTTGTCTTTGGATCCAGGAGCCAGGAGGGCCAAGGAATTCATCAAGAGTAAAGAGGGTCCACAAATCATTCAGAGGAGACCTCCTCCCACTTCCACGACCACCCATCACAGTAGAATGGGGAAGCCCAGCAAGGAAACTACCAGAAAAAACCGACATTCTTGAGCCCTCCCAGTAGGAAATAGGAACAGTGGTTGGAGCAGACAGCAAGGCAAAACTGAAACAGCTCTGACACCAAAACGGCACAGGAAGCCCCGAGTGCTGACCACCTTGCTCACTCTACTTGGCCATTTTTCCCGAAGTGCTTCTGGGATCCAAGCCACAGCTGTAAGCCTTTTCCCAAGCATCCTTGGTCTTCTTTTCTTCCTACAAGATAATGAAAGCCCTCCCTTTCACGGAGTCTCAGGTTAGGATTGTGCCAAAGAGGAGGGTTAGACCGAGAGTCACATACTTTCCCCACTCGGTGTCAACCCTCCCACCCACAGGGCAGGGAGGCAGCCAATGCCAGGGGCGGTCAGCACCTGCCTTTGTGAAAAGGTTATTTTTAATATTCTTTTTGTAATCTTGCCTGACCATAGCTTTTCCCCCCCTTAGCCTAGTTTCTTTAAGGTCCTAGCATCAACCAACAAGCGACATCTTTCTTCAATCAAATAGATTTGATGGTAAAGACAAGGAAAAGCGGCAGAGAGCAGGTGCCAGGTTCAGGCAGATCCTGGTGGTGGGTGGGAAGAGGAAGGGGAGGGAGCTGCACAAACACAGGTGTCTGCATTCCCCCTGCCACCTGGCCTTCCCCTCCCCCCTGCAGTCAGAGCACAGCTGCAAGACTCCTCACCTCTGTTCCCTGCTACCTTGTCCCATTACCACCCACTGACTTGCGTTTTAATCAGCTTGTAGGCAATGCTGTGGGGAAAAGCCTGCTTTTAGAGACAGGATCTCGCCCTGTCGCTCAGGCAGGAGTGCAGATCATAGCTCACTGTAACCTTGAATTCCTGCCCCTCAGCCTCCTGAGCAGCTGGGACTATAAAGTGTGCGCCACCATGCCCAGCTAATTGTCTTTTGAATTTTTGTAGAGTCAGAGTCTTGCTCTGTTGCCTAGGCTGGTCTCAAACAACAGGGCTCAAGTGATCTCCCCACCCTCAGCCTCCCAAAGTGTTCGGATTACAGGAATGAGCCATCGCACGCAGGGAAAAGCCTGCTCTTAAACGCTGCTGGTTCAAGTGTAAACTGAGGCAGCTCCTGAGATGGTCCATTTGGCACAAGACGTTGAGATATAAAGCAATTCCTATCGGTACGCACCCTAGAGAGAAACTTGCACTCCTGCACACAGCAAGTTATTTTACTGAATGAAGCTTTGTTTGAAGGAGAGAAACTGAAAACAACCTAAGCATCCATCAATAGGAGACTGGCTAAATAAACTGTGGCTTATTACAGGGTTGAACATTTTGTATCCCTTTAAAAAATGGTAGGTGATTATCAATGTACAACTGTAGCTGTATCTCCAAGACATCATTATTGAATGAAAAATAAGTCAAACAATGATAGATACAGTGTTCCACTTCCTAAACACATGACACATACACAAACCAATTCTATAATATATATTTTCCCTAGAGCATATGTATGTACATAAATGCAAAGAAAAATACTTGGGAAGATACACACTGAACTTCTCACACTGGCTACCTGAGCAAGGAGGTGGCGAGAGAAAGTGTTAGCTCAGCTATAATAATTCCGGTTTTACCTAAGGAGAATGTGTGCATCCATTACCTGTGTGTGAAATGTTTGCACAGAGAGGGCCCCTCCACATGCCCAGGCCTGTGTCCTGACTCACAAGGATGATTGTCTTAAGGTCACAAAAGTGTCCTGTGCCTCCTCTCTGTATGTTTCTGTGTTGTTCATTGATTAACTCCACTTTGGAGTATTGATTTTTTTTTATTATCTTCCATAGGAAATCATGGCCATTAAAGAGGCCTACCAAAGACGTAAGTGACCTTTTGTTCTGGCTTTGGATAAAGTATGTATCTTTCAAAACATCTCTGGGAATCTAAAGAATCTGCTTTCTTCCCTCCTTTTTTCCTCCTCAAAAGTATTTGACAGGAGCCTTGAATCAGACGTTAAAGATGATACAAGTGGAAACCTTGAAAAAATTCTGGTGTCCCTGCTACAGGTAAGAGTAAAGAGGTCTCACCCACTTTATGATCTTAGGAAATAATCCTCAGCAATGTGGGACCATAAGGAAAAGGCAATATAAACAAACATTTCCTTCTTTTATCCAAAATGTCCTGTCGGCCTAGCTCCATCAGCCCAGCTATCGTGAATTATTCCATTGGGATTGCTCCCATAATAACAATCTACCTAGTCGTTTGCAGTTTACAATCCTTTTTTGTTAATGAATTAGCTCATTGGGCATCACTTCCTTATTTTGCCAATGAGGAAACTTAGGCCTCAAGAGGGTGGGTGACCTGCCCACATTCACACAATCGGTAAGACACAGCCCAGGAGCAAGAGCTAGACCATCTGACCCCAGGCAGAGCCCTTCCCACAACACGACTCTGCACTCACTTCCAGGATTCGCCCAAGAACCACTGCAAGGAACTTGGCCAGGAAATCAGGGTTTTCAGAATTGGCCCTGCTAGGACATACCCCCCTAGAGCCCCAGACAGACAGCCTCTGTATTCTCATTGACACACCCACCCTTATGAGCTTTGTGCATTTCCTCTGTTTTGTTTCTCCCAAGTGGATAGACTGACTGCAAAGAATGGGAGAGAATAGGTTTGCTCTTGCTGCATAACAAATTGCCACAAACTTAGCAGCTCCAACCTGTGAGATTTATTATCTCACAGTTTCCATGGATCAGGAGTTCAGGTATGGGTTAACCAGGTCCTCAGGTCAGGGAACCAACAGGCTGAAATCAAGGTGTTGGCCCGGGTCTGCCATCTCATCTGAGGCTCAGGGTCTTCTTCCAAACTCACTGGTTGTGGGAAGACTCATTTGCTTGTGGCTATATGCCTGATGCCCCTGCCCTCTTGCTGCCAACCACAGACCACTCTCAGCATTCAGAGACCATCCGCTGCTCCCTGCCACATGGCCCCCGTGGGCAGTTCACAGCACGGCTGTTTGGTTTCTCAGGAGCTCAGCTCTCTGACTTATTTCATCTCTGAACTTTTAAGAGCTCATCCAATTAGGTCAGGCCCACCCAAGATGGTCTCCCTTTTGCTGAACTCAACTGATTAGGGACCTGAATTGCATGTGAAAAAAAAACCCTCTGCCAGAGAACATGATGTCATCACAGGTGTTACATCTCACCACAGTCATAGGTGTCGTCCGCACTCAGGGGAGGGGGATGATACAAGGACGTGGGCCACTGGGCAGTCCTAGAATTCTGCCTACCACAAAGCTGGAGACCCATGACCAACCCTGGGGTTCTTTAGCACTGGGACCCTGAGTAGTGACATTTGATATTTTGAAACAAAGACCACTTTCTTTCGAATGAACTCACTCTAAGGGACATCACAGGTTGCTGTCAGCCTGCTCCAAGATTGTGAGTGACTGGTTTCTACAAGAAAAGAAGAAAGTGTTGCCACAGAAGCTGCTCCGTTTACCAGTTGTGCCCAAAAGATGGCAGCAAAGAGCAGACCTTGCTGCGTGGCCACCCCTGCGCAGTTACCGGGTTCTCCAGGACTTTCTCTTTTCGCTTTCTGTGGTCCAGCGGGAACTCAAGTTAATAACAGCGTGTCAATTTTTCTAGGCTGATCGTGATGAAGGAGATGATGTGGACAAAGATCTAGCTGGTCAGGATGCCAAAGACCTGTATGATGTAAGTGTGCAGATGTGCCGGTCTCCGCACATTCTTTCTTAAAAAAATTATTAGAATTATTTCCAGCAACTGTTTATTTCATGCAAATAAGAATTTCTTAGGAAATAAGTATAACCCTTGAGAAATAAAGATATGCTTAGATCTTTGTAGATCAGCGGTCCCCAACCTTTTGTCACCGGGGACTGGTTTCATGGAAGACAATATTTCCACGGATGGGGGACAGGGATGGTTTGGGGATGACTCAAGCACATTACATTTATTGTGCAGTCAAACCTCTCTGCTAATGATAATCTGTGTTTGCAGCTGCTCCCCAGCGCTAGCATCACCACCTCAGCTCCACCTTAGATCATCAGGATTTAGATTCTCATAAGGAGGGCACAACCTAGATCCTCACATGCGCAGTTTACAGTGGGGTCCGTGCTCCCGTGAGAATCCAATACCACGGCTGATCTCACATGAGGCAGAGCTTATGCAGTGATGCGAGCGATGGGGAGCGGCTGTATATACAGATGAAGCTTTCCTTGCTCACCACTCACCTCCTGTTGTGCAGCCCAGTTCCTAACAGGCCATGGACCAGTACCAGTCCACAGCCCAGGGGCTGGGGACCACAGTTATAGATCATATAAACCATCTTCATAAGCCCAAATCAATGGTTCCTATTCTTATACTCTCAGGTTAACCACATCAGATCCATTTTGGAACAAAGAAGGGTATAAATAATATAAATAAATATGTGAAGTGTATTTGTGAGTTAGAAGCTTAAAGAGCTTAGGCAACCCGTCTGACTTCGATTCAATGCACATTTTATAATTTCCTGCAAGCGAGACCTGGTCACAGCACTATATATCCCGTCTTTTTGCAAAGTCTTTTTCAAAATGTTTGCATTTGACCCTCAAGGCAGGGGAAGGCCGCTGGGGCACTGACGAGCTTGCCTTCAATGAAGTCCTGGCCAAGAGGAGCCACAAGCAGCTGCGGGCCACCTTTCAAGCCTATCAGATTGTGAGTAGTGAAGTGCTGGGGCGAGACAGTTCACTTTGAGACGTCGTGAGCTATTTCCAAAAGAAGCCGAGGTCTGGGGTATGGACCCGAGGGACCCTTTACAACAGTAGTCCTCAGTTGGGGGTGATTTTGTGCCCCGCAAGGGATATTGGATAATGTCTGGAGATATTTGGGGTTGTCACGCCTGGGGGTGATGGGGGAAGCAGTGCTACTGGCATCCAGTGGGCAGGGGCCGGCATGCCGTGAGACATCTCACCGTGCACAGGACAGTCCCAACAACAGAGTCGCCCAGACCGAAATGCAGTACCGAGACTGGGAGGGCTGCCTTACCGCAGAGGCTGGGGAAGCGAACAAGTGTCACGTGCAGGGACAAAGCTCTACCGTCAGAGAGTCCAGGTGCAAATCCTGGTTCTACCACTGGCAAGGGACCAAGCCTCACCAACTTCTTTCGTAAAACCAGGGACCATGAACATCATCCTCACACCCTCACAGAGTTATTTTAAGAGCTAAATAAGATAAAGGCTCAGAACAGTAGCCAGCATGTGGTAAGCATACCAACGTTCGCTATTATTATTGTTCTGGTTTACAGTTGGGCTAACAGCGCCTACCACTCTCAAGACAGATGCGATACACCTCTAAGATATGCTCCTGAAAAGACGTGCATAATTTATGTTCTAATCCCATGATAATTTTAAGCCAACAAGGTGTGTTAGCTATTTCAAGGCACTTAGCAGTAAGTCCTTCCCTGAAAAGCAGTCTTTCATTGCAAAGGGCCTTTAGTGGAGCATCAGATTTTTGGGGGCCTCCTAGTCTATATGTGTAGAGTGACACCCCTTCAAAGCATTTCTATGCCTCGTATCTCATTTCAATTTCACAATAGCCGTTCACAACGTTCGTAACGCAGGCTGAACAGCTATCCTGCCCCACGGCTGCTGGACAAGGAAAGGCTGTTGAGAAAGGGACCATCTGTAACTCATCAGGACCACACAGCAAGTCAGTAGCAGAAAGTGGACGAGAACTCCAAGATTCCCCAGCCTGAGCTCCTACCTCAGCTGGAGCTGGCCGGTCCTCACTCGAAATAGCATTTCCTACGTGTTGCCAGCAGATGAAAAGACAATAAAGCTTTGGGATTTTATCATTACAGTATATAAGCCTTTAGGGCCCACTGCTTTCATATCATGCCCAAAGTCAGCATCAAAGGCAGCCAACCCTGCACTCCCCCGGTCTCTGCGCCTGCTGAGCAGCCTCTGAGCTAGATAGAGGACTTCTCCATGACCGAGATCCTCTCCCATGTGACAGGGGCCTCAGATGGAGTTTCCGTGTACACTCGGGTATGTGTGTGCATGTGTGTGATCAACTACCGACTACCTGCAAAGACACTCTCTAGGCCACTATCTCAAAGTGGATCCCAAAACATCAGCATCAGTATCATTTGAGAACCTGTTAAAAATGAGGGTTCTCAGTCCCTACCCAGGCCTAGTGAACCAGATTCCCTGGCCTTGGGGTCTTGCCACCTGTATTTTAAGAGGCCTTCCAGGTGATTCTGATGCATGTTATAGTTTGAGAAGTCGGCTCTACAGCTACTAGCTGTATGACCTTGGCAAGTTATTAGAGTTTCTGTGCCTCAGTTTCCCCAGCTGTAAAATGGGGATAATAGTACCTACCTCACGAGATTAGTAAGGATTAAATTAATTAACAGAAGTAAGCACTTAGTACCTGGCATGCATTAGGCGCTCAATAAACATTAGCAATTGTCAGGAGTCTTTTATGTGACCCAGCACTGCCAAAAATCAGAGTTAAAGCTCAAGTGCACAGTAAGATAATCTATGGATTTGATGATTCTTTACATGAAACCAGCTGAGAAATGCTGTAATGCTACCTAGTCATCTGTTCCAAAAGCCTTGCTCAAGCATCGTTCATCTTCATCTTTATTGTTGATATTTTTTACTTCACCCTGCTTGCAGGACCCAGGTTTTTTGATGTCTCTGATCAAAAGCACAGAGTTACTAGCGCAAGATCACTGGAGATGCAGCACAGGTTGTCCTGGCTTAGAGTGGAATTTTAATTTTGGGCACAAAACCTCAGGTTTTTGCCGTTTATTTGCCCTCTAACCCTTCGGACACTCTCAGCAACCCCAGGCCAAGGGACAGAGCTTCCCAAATGGCTGTATCATCCGGGGCTATTACAGTCCCCAATTTTACCAAATGTGAAAGACTTATGTAGCTATAAAGCCAAAGTAAGTTCCTCAAACAAGGCTCAGCACCAGCAGCAGGTACACATGCCCACAGCTGGCCTTGCCATCTCCCTGTCCCATCCTCGTCACTTGTCCCCAACCCTGTGCACGCTCCTCAGCCCACGCCAGAGGCTTTGGCCCTTTAACTGCTTGCTGTCAAAGCAAGAGCACAAAGGCTCTGCTGTGCCATGCTGTCCATTTGGGGGAATGGATTTTGAAAGACAGGAATCTCTCCCCTATTCTTCTAATAACCTCCCTACAGGCATTGCTAGCTGTTTACCTTGAGTCTTAGATTCTTGTTTGGAATCTACCCTCCTAATGTGCTTTTGTGCTGAGATCAGAAAGCCTGGTTCTGTCCAAAAAGCCCTTAAGAATGAAGTGTTCCAGTAACCAAAGGGAAAAGTGTGCAAAGGACAGACCCACTAGCTTGGGCCAGTAGATTGCTTTCAGATTGTGTGTTCCATGAGCCATGGAGCCACCTCAGTAGCTACCAGGAGTGGAGCGGGGTGGAATGAGAAGAAGGGCTAATACTACCTCATTGTATCATGTGAATAGCGCCCCCTGCAGTTGTGCAAGGAGGAGACATGAGAGGGCAGGAGCTTGGCACTCATGCTTGGGCAAAAGGAGCCCACCACCCACCCCCGGCATGGCTCTGTTTTCTGCTTTTATCTATTTTTCTAGGCTGAAATGCTACAGAAAATTGAAAAACCCTGTCTTTGCATGGCATCAGCAGTAGAAACAGAAATGGTTTAATGTAAGGATATTTTTTTCAGTAAACAAGACCTGTGTGAACAAAACGTTCTCTTAAAGTGCAATCACAGTCTACAGAACAAGAACCCCATTTCTGGGAAAGTAGCACCAGTCGCTTCCAAAATACCAACTCCCACATCAAACCCAAGAAAGGCTGGGGGCCACTAAGGAAGGGGCAGGATTGAACCCTGCCCCACTTCCTTCTAATCTAGTTCCCACTGCCACACACCACGGCCTGTAGGGACGCAAACAATGCCTAGGAGACCAAGCACCAGGCCTTTGTTAAGTCTGGGCCCTCCTCCCCCAGATAGCGTGCTTGCATCGCACAGCATATTTTGTTTACCTGTGTTTTCAAAATAAGCTGTAATACATAAACTCCACGGGTATGAATTCAAAGTCCCCAATTATTTATAGAATCAATTGTGTCATATCCTCAAAAGACAATTTCTAAGAGAGAAGTTTCAGTATTTCTAATGCTTAACTGCATTTCCTCAAACTCTGCAAATCACTCTGCTTTCTCTTTATTTGCCTGCCCTGAGCCTGGCCCAGGCAGTATTTGTGTTAAGGACAGTCACGATTTACTCTGAACTTCAGCTTCTGTAAATATTTGGAAGGAAACCTAGTGTGTAATGCTGTGCAGAGCGATACGTGAGCCGGTGGTGAATATACGATCGTTCGGAATCACCCCAGAGTGAAGAAAGTGGCATTTGGATGTGTCACCCCCACCCCCAGCTTCCCACCCTTGCAGATCCACCCTTTGGGGAACTTTAGATCAAGTCCTCATCACGAAGTTCACAGCCCCTACGTATTTCACCCAAACTGTAAGTGACTGAGTTCCCAAACCCAAGGCAAGGGAGCTCAGGGAGGTGCAGATCAGATTATTATAGCTGTAGCCTCCTGCGACTTCAACACTGGAAAGAACGAAGAACACACTGGAAACTAAAGTACTACATAAATATGAAGAAATGTTGTGACTGTATATATTAATTGTTCTCCCACTCCCTAATTTTACAGTTGAGGAAACTGAGGCCGAAGGAGTGGCATTGCTGAGGGTCAAATCCATTAGCGGTCAAATCTGGACTAACTCAGCCATGAGGGTCCCCTCGGACAGGTGGCAACCACCCCAGTCCTGCAAGGCAAGAGCCAGAATAGGAGTCCCTTGAAGCCACTGGACTAAATCTGGAAACATTCAGTGCTTTTTGTAAGCAAACAACCACAAGAGTGCCAAGGCCAAAAGCAAACCTGGAATAACAGCTGGCCTTTGATTTTCTCTCCAGCTCATCGGCAAAGACATGGAAGAAGTCATTGAAGAAGAAACATCAGGAGATTTGCAGAAGGCCTATTTAACTCTCGGTAAAGTAAAGTTAGGAGAGTCTCTGTCTTAGGTTGGGCTCCCTGGAACAGACTCAGACAGAGGTTTGCATGAAGGAAGCTTTTGGGGAATGGTTTGGGAACAGCAGCACCACTAAGCAGCACTGGGCAAGGGATAGAGTGAATGTGATGTGGTTGCAACGGGAGGTCACCTATCCCACAGGGCAGCTCTGAAGCAGGATGTCCAAAGTGGAGTGAGGGGGCTAAGTTGTTGCACCCCACATTAACCAGTCATTGCAACTTTGGGTAAGTCAGCTCTGTCCCTTGGAGGGAGACTCCTAGGGAGGGAATCAGCCGTGAGCAATGGCAGGCAACCCTTGAATGAGTGCCTCCATCCTGAAGAGGGCTTCTGGTGGCACGCCACAGTGTCCATTACAGTGCCACTAAGATCATGGGTTCCTGAGAGCAGCCCTCAATAGTCTGGGACCATTATCTTGTTTTAGGTAGCCTGATGGCTCATTGGTTTCCTTTTCCATTTGATTCCCTTCAATGTTTGCAACAAATGAGATCTGTTTAGAAAGAGCAGAAGGAGACCAGATCTTGGCAGTGACAGGGAAACCCCAGGACGTCCTCTCCAGGTGCTGCCTGAAGGCAGGAAATAGCAGAGAGATGGGCACGGGGTTGTGTCTGGCAGGCTCCTCTTCCCTCTCGGCAAGCCCTGGAATGAAGGCTTTGTCCATTGTCCACACTCCTGGGTAAGGAGTCCAGGGCACCATCCCAGATGGCACAAGAAATGGAGAGACATGCCCTCCGAAGAGGAAGAACCAAACAAGCAGTGCTGGAAGTTAAAAATGTGCTCCAGTTGCCAAACTCCTTTGTTTGGTTTTTGGAATTTTTTTTTAACAATGTCAAGAATTGATTTTTTTAATCCATCCTCATTTTGCATTCAAATTAGCTGGACCTCTACTGTGATGTATGGGACCTAAATGTCCCTACTGTCACTCGTGGGACACCCTGGATACATACACATGAGTCCTCGTGTGGGATGACTGTCCTTACCTCTTCAAGGAAGACTCTCTTGAGTGCATGGAGGGGTCTACACATGGCCTGGTTCTGAGGCCACAGACCCTTGCTGTCCCGCACTTGCAGTGCAGAGAATCGGGAAAATACCACAGTGAGGTCAGAAGACGGTAATACAGCCATTCAATGGTTTAACATTTTTCAGCACCTGCCTGGGCCCAGGGGTTGTGCTAGGTGTGAGGATCAGAGGTTAATAAGGCCCAGTTGGTGCTCTTAAGGAGCTTAAAGTCCAAAGTGGATATACACTAATCAACAGATCAGGCTAAAGATAAAGATACAAGACAGACAGAAAGCAAGGAGGATACATAAAAAGGAAAAGACAAGTCCCCGGGGTTGGGACCATGAACTGCAGGAGCTGTTTGTGCTCCAAAAGTAAAAGTGATTACAAAGGACTGAGATGGCTGGGTGCAGTTGCTCATGCCTATAATCCCAGCACTTTGGGAGGCCAAGGCAGGAGGATCACTTGAGGCCAGGAATTTGAGACTAGCCTGGACAACATAGCGAGACCCTATCTCTACAAAAAATTTAAAAATTAGCCAGACGCGATGCTACATGCCTCTCGCCTCAGCTATTTGGGAGGCGGAGGCAGGAGCCTTCCTTGAGCCCAGGAGTTCAAGGCTATGGTGACCTATGATCGTGCCACTGCATTCTAGCCTCAGAGACAGAGCAACACCCTGTCTCAAAAAAAAAAAAAAAAAAGAACTTGAGAATAAACCACACAAAGAAAACATGACTTTAAGATAACTATATTTTCTAAGCATTTCCTACCATACTCCCACCTAACTCATAACAGCATCTAGGAGGCAGAGCTGAGGCCACATGACTCCTGCCCCTTGCAGCCTCTGGAGCAGCGGTTCTCAGAGTGAGGTCCATGGGCCTCCAGCATCAGGATCACCTGTTGCAATACAGTCTCCTGGGCCCTACTGAGGGTACCCATTGAGACCCTCCAGGAATGGAGCCCAGGAGCCCGCATGTTTACAAGCTGCGCAGGTGATTGTGTTGTGCCCACTGAAGTTCAAGGAGGCCTGCTCTGAGGGCAAGGAGGGGCAAGATACAGAGCACACGGCTGGCTGCCTTGCTTCCCCTGGCCACGGACAGTTTATCCCACATCTTCTGTAGCCGCCCCCACTCAAGCTTTTGAGGGATTCCTGTGGCTGCTAACAACAGAGGTTGTTACCCAGGCATAGAATATATACAGTAGAAATGTGGAGCATTTTCTTCCCAAAATATCAGGAAGAAGGAACATCAAGAGAGGAGACCCCTATGTAGGTACGGAACCCACACTGGCTTTAGGCAGGCAGTGATTTCAGCATCAAGCAGTGCTGCCCGGGAGAGCATCTTCAGCAAGCCTTTGTGATTACTAGTTCAGATTGTCTGCAGACCACAGTAAGTCTCAAATATGCTACTTCCCAAGGTAGCACACAGGTTTCCGCCACCACCACCAATCCAGCAGTCCTTGGATTGTTCTCAGGAGAAAGGGACCAGACATTTCAGTATGGGCGTTTCTTTTCCACTGAAACTCTGGTGCCTGCGTGTGGCCTATAAAAGGAGACTGACCACCCCCACTCTGCTCCCCTAATCCTGCTCCTCTCCCTTGCTCATAAACATCCATCACACAGGCAATCACCTAGGAAACGAGAGCCCCATTATAGGAGGGGTTAAGGTTGCACATTCCACATTTATGCTGAATTTATTACTTATTATTAATCACTAACATCAAACAATTCTAAGTGTTCTAGGGAAAGGTGAACAACCTAAAGAGTGACGTGTTAGTCTAGATGGATCCATAGGAGCTCGGGAGGAGGGAGAGGAATGATAAATCTATTCCCAGGAGTGGAGATGCGCCCTGCCTCCTGGTGGATGAGTGGAAACCAGGTTTCACTAAACTGTGGGTAGATCAAAGCTGCCAGGCAAGGGCGGGCCAGAAAAGAGTGCATAGCAGCATCACAGGAAGGCGATCTTCAGAAAGGATAAAACGCTTCGTCCAGCCCGCATCCCAGATCGCAAACTAAGAAGATCGTGGGGAACCTGGAAAAGATTCAGAGATGAGGCTCACAAAACAAACCCAGTGAGGACAAAGGGTAGGAAGGTTGTTTAGCACAGGAAAGCAGGCCACGGTCCAACCGAATAAATTTCCGAGATGATGAGGTTTTATTACTGGAGGTTGCTGGCCGATCTGTTTCCCCTCAGAACCCCGCTCCAGCACCAGAGATTCCACTTAGATATGGAAAGTTATTTCTGCTGGTGAGAGTCATGCACTTTGCAGGGAGAGTCTGAGGCCGCCACCACTCCCTCCTCCAGAGGCTCTTCGGAGAACAGGAGGGGGTCCTACTCATCCGCAGTGGCTGTGACAACTGGCTCTGCTTAAAGATCCCAGGTGGCCCTGACCAAGGAATCCTCCAAATCTCATTCCGCAACAGTGTGCAGTCAGCTCCTCTCGGACCTCTGCCCCATCATGCAGTGGGTTCCCAGGGCAGCCAGGTGACACTCAGAGAGTCTCCATGTCACTCAACAAACCGTGAAAGCCTCCCATTCTCTTTTTCCCTGCCCCACCCAGTGAGATGTGCCCAGGACCGCGAGGGCTATTTTGCCGAACGTCTGTACAAATCCATGAAGGGTGCGGGGACGGATGAGGAGACGTTGATTCGCATCATTGTGACCAGGGCCGAGGTAAGACGCGCTCGACTCCAAAGAGTCTGCTTTGGCTTCTCTTTTTCCCACCACTGATGTTATCAACAAATAGTTTCTATTAAGGGCCTATTTACAGAAAAAAGTAAAACAGAGACGACCCTTGCCTTCCCAGAATTTGTAGAAGACATTGTGCTCTGGTTCAATCTGTTTCTTTTTGTAAAAATACAATAATGATCGTTGCTTCTATTTCTGTCCTCCTGTGGCTCCGGAGACCTCCTGGCGGGTGCAGAGGGGACCCTGCAGAGCCGTTGTGAGGGAGAGCAGTTATGCACGGCTCCACTGTAAGGAAAGCAAAACAGACACCTGAAGGAGGTCACCCGGCTGCAAAGACAATAAGCAAATGATTTTCTAATTCCAGAGCCAGGCCTTTATGTAGTTGAACACACTGCAGGAGCACGATTTTGCACAAGAAACACATCAGGATGAGACAATGTTTCTCAACCTTTTTTTAAAAAAAAATTATTGTCCCCTAAGGAGCCTTTTCAGACACTTTATTTTCCCTAATTGCCACACCCCCCTTCCAGAACTGTTAACACCACAGATAATACTATATATCTCTTTTTATGTACCATAGGAATACCAGTGATTTATACATTAAAAGGTTAAGGTTCATTTTTAACCCCTAAGAACTAATTTTTGCCCCCTCTGGAGATCATGCGTGTAAGGAAGGGAAAGGGTGAGTGGCCAAAAGCTGAGCACAGCACTCAAGATTCCCAGCTAGTGCTTTGGGATACAGGGCCACAGACAGAAGGGGACACAAAATAAAGGGGACACAGCATGTCGTCTGTAGTAGGAAAAGCCTTGGAGAATGAAGTGAAGCTAAGCGCTTGAAAACCACAGATGTCACCCCTTAAACAAATGTTCAATGAAAGGGGAGAGTTACCAACCCCAATTCTGATCCCTGGCTTCTGGAGAAATAATACTTAATATCTGACGCTGTTTTTAAATATAACTTTGCAACGAGACAATTCTTTCATTTTTATTTCTATTCCTGGAATTTCTCCTCCTCCTCCTCCACTACTCATCTTTTTCTTTTTGTATTAAAGTGCATTTTTCCTTCTCCTCCCTCTTCCCCTCTGCCGGTCTCTCTGCTGCTCTTCCACAGTTTCTCTCCTCTCTCCCTCCTGTATCTCTCCAGGTGTCTGCCTTCTCTGCGTCTCTGTCTCTGAGCAATTCCTCAACCCCCAGCCAAAGTCAGAGAGGTCCTGAGGGTCTCCAAGGGGGCAGGTTGGCAACAGGGCAAACCCCCAGGGAGATTGGATCCACCCAGAGAGAGGGCTTGTCTGGGTTCCATGCTCACTCCAACATGGACCGTGGAGTGTTTCATTCCAAGATGTTCCATCCCACCTCGGAACTGACCACACACCCTGGGTCATCTCATCATGTGGACAGTTTCCCCAGAAGCCTTCAGGCCCAGCTACATATAGTATTAATAGTTTGGCTGGATCTCCTAATCCCCAAAGCCACATGGTACTAGGACAGAGCCCTGGGGCACCCCCTTTGCCAGCACTGGGCAGGCAGCCAAGCAGGGGGCACCGAGGCCAGGGGAGAGGGGGGCAGACTCCATCCCCACCTGTAGTCTCTTTCCCCTGCTCAGCATCCATTTCAGACCATCCCCTACACCCACAATCTCCTGTTCTCACCTTCTCTCTGTCTCTCAGTTCAGCCTCTAACTGGGGCAGGAGAAGAAAGAGCCAGATACCTGAGCCACACTTCGTAGGTCTGAGGCGCAAGGTACAGTCTAAACCAAGGAAGAAAAGAAAAAGTCCTGGTTAAAGAGAGCTCTTTGCTTCTTTTATGAGACTCATAATGTTCTATCTGGAATAATATCTCTTCTGGTGCAAGTTCTCCCTTACTAGGTTGTAAGAATCTTTTGGCAGAGCAATCTTTCCATTTGTTTTTCTCCTGAGTCCTATCCCCACTTTCAGGACTTTGTTTTTTGTGGGGCTATTGTTTTTCAAACTTTCAATGAATTAGATGCAAAATAAGTCCTGCAAATTGATATTGATTTGAATTTTGTTGACTGGCACTACTATCCTCACTGTTCAGGATATGAGGGGGGAAAAGGCTTAATTTCAAATCTCTGTGTTCACAATTTTCTTAACCTTATAACCAGGGTGTCAGCAAACTATGGCCTGCAGGGAAAATCAGACCCACTGCCTGTTTTCATACAGTCCTGCTACATAAGAATGATTCAGTTTCAAATATTAAATGTAAAAAACTCAAAAGAAAAAATATTTTGTAATGCATAAAAGCCATAGGAAATTTAAGTTTTAGTTTCCATAAATCAAGTTTTGATGGAACATACCCATATGCAGACACCTCTGCAACCCCTGGGGAGCTGAATTCAGCTCTCCATTTCTCATCCACAAAATAGAAATAATATTATTAATAGCTCTACCTCACTGTTTTGGCATAAACAAGCAAAGGAGTGCAGTGTAATGTGCTTAGAACTGGGCCTGCTGTTTATGGTGAGACCACTATAATGTTCTTGTCCCCATTGCTGTTATTGTTCCCACAGGTGGACCTTCCGGGAATCAAAGCAAAGTTCCAAGAGAAGTATCAGAAGTCTCTCTCTGACATGGTTCGTTCAGACACCTCTGGAGACTTCCAGAAACTGCTAGTGGCCCTCTTGCACTGAGCTAAGCCAGAGCAATAGGAACACAGGGAGGATCCACCTTTGTCAAGAGCACATTCCAAATCAAACTTGCAAATGAGAGTCCAGCATGAAAAACCCTCAAGTATCCTGGTTTATTCTCTTGGCAGCTTAAGCAGTGTAGCCAGGCCAAGCTATTTGAATTAAGGGCGGCCATGTTAACATGCTCAGGCAGGTCACCTTGAACACTGGCTTAGCTTAGCAAGTATCTGGGCTGCCTCTTAACTTTCCTTTAGCATAGTAACTGAATGCTTTCTAAGCACAAATGAAATCAGCTATTGATGAAAAAAACTATGCATTTGTAATAGTGTATTTAGAAGACTATGTATCACACAGAGGTGTGTATGTTCTGGGTAAAGATTGGATGGTTAAGGTACAGCAAAGACAAAATTAAACAATGTGTTAATTTTCCTTCTGTGTATTTAATTTATAAGCCTCAATATTAATTAAAGTTGTGGATTATGTCTCCATTAGCTGCTTTCCCAAAGACGGGCTTAATTAATTTGGGCTCTTGTCCTAGAAATATATGACTTGTGAAATTCAAACATATTTGGGAAATTTAAACAGTTACATTTATTAATAATCACCAAGGACAAGGAAACAATTCACTTGCTTATGGGAAATGTAACTAAGGGTAAAATCCCTAATCTGCTACCTGATTCAATTGGGTTTTCTCACTTCTCTAGACATTTGATTTACTTGAGTCTTCCTTCTGATCTTCAAATGCAATTAGGCTGAGCAAAGTGCCAATTGGATCAAGGTCAAAGGACTACCTCTCAGGATGATTGGTTCTGCACCAGTAGAATCTCTGTTCCAAGGTGCTGGTCTCACAGCCATGTGTTGCTAGACATAGACAGATCTGTAAAGAGAACCTGGACCCTTGGTCCAATAACCATAGTTGTTTGTGCCTGCAGTATTATGTGGCATAATTTCATACTTCATCTTTCCCACAGCTCTATGAAGTTAATATTACTCCCATTTAGCAGTTGAGGAAACTAAGACATTAAGTAATCTTGCTAAATTCATTCAGAAGCAATAGTATTAGGATTTGAATCCAGGGCTGGCTGACTCCAGAAATCACACTACTAATCACCTTTCATGGAAAAATAAATTGAAATACATGGGAATGGGTCTGTATTCATTCACCTGCTTAATGCCCTACTATTTTCCAATCACGGTGCTGGGGTCTGAGGCTACGAAAATAAGTAGAATACTGACTAACGCTTGGGCAGTTCATTCTCAGGCCATTGTTGTCTACATTATTGTAGACAGATGTCTCCTTTATTCAACAGAATGCTGTAAGTGCATTAATAAGAGAAGGTAAAGGGTTCTACCCATGACCAAGAAGAGGGAACACATAGTTCCGCATGGGGGAGCTGGGAAACACTTCACAGAGATGCATCTGTGCTGGGTTTTGGAGAATGCGTAGAAGCTCTCCAGAGAAGTAGAGGAAGGAGGGCTCAGGCAGGGGCCCAGATGCCTGAGTGGGCAGGATGTGCTCAAGTGGTGAAACCCCCTCTCCTGGGCAGAGATGTGGTGAAAGGAAGGAGTGGGCTGCAGAGGTAGGCAATGAGGTTGCTGAAAATCGGTTCGGATCACACCAGCTATGGTTTTGCCTGCCAAGCATGGGTTTGGTCCTTTGGGCCATGGCAGTCACTGGAGATTTTTGAGTGGAGAACATCACCAGATTTGGACTTGGGAAATCACTTTGGTGGTCTGATCAACATATAGCAAATAGCCCCAAAGCTCAATCTATAGATGGTGTCTAGGATAGATGTCATGTGTGTCTTTTGAGTGCCTATAAAATGGTGATTGACAAATTAAGATTTTACATTAACATTGCTGTCTTCAATATCCTGGTTTATCTATCTAACAGTCATTGTCATCATTATGAGATTTAACACATTATAAAGTTATTTTCTAGAGCCAAGCTCAGTGACAAAACATACTCGTGTTTACTTATTTGTTGCCAAAGCTGGTCTTTGCTTTCATAACCAGAAACAAAACAACCTGTTCTTGGGATCTGAGCTCATAGTAAGGACAGAAAAACAAACTGATGGCCTGAAAAGAGATCTATTAAAAATGGACATAATTTGAGATCACTGATGGCCATAATTCACATGAGGAAGAGTGAGAATGTATTTCACTGGTGGAGAAACTGAGGCTGAATAAGACAGAGATGCAAAGTCATTTGCTCGAGGTCGCACATGGGAAGCGCCAGGGCCAGAATTCAGCCCCAGGTCCTTCTGACTCCAACATCTGTGCTGTCAGTCTCACTCATGGTCCACAAATATTTTTGTCCAAAATGTTGCTGAGCAAGGCATAGAGGTACCACTCTCCGAGGCTGCTGAGCACTGCTCGTCACCTGCCAGCAGGAGCCAGTGTCTCTGTGCATGACTGAGGTCTGGCCCGCCTAGGAGTACCCCACCCTGCCCGCTCCCAGGAAAGTGGCTCAGGAAGGTCTTCCTTTCTCTTCCACACACCCCTGCCCCGCCCTGCCCAGGCCCCTCTCACTTCCCCCAAGTCCCCAGCCTCAGAGGGCGGGGCCTGCCTAGAGGGACGGGAAGAAGGAGAGGACAAAGATGGAAAGAGAGGAGAACAACACCATTTTGTCATCCTCCCATGGACAGTCCTGTCCCACATACCATCCCATCCCCTTCATCCAGGGCCACTGCAGGAGCGCCAGTTCCTGCCACCCAGGTGTCAGATAGGTGGGGAGGGGTGAGGACCCCACCTCCAGGCCTGCACAGGTATATGTGTAACTCAGCCCACATTTCCCCAGGAAATTTGGTCCCAGGCCCCAGTCAGACTTCACTCTGCTTCTCACTTGCAGAGAGTCACCTGGGTGCTGCAGGTGAGCAGACTTCAAGGAGCTGGCCTGGGTGAACCATGGGAGAAGCCGAGAGTCCCCCTGAGGAGCCCAGGGCATCCCACCACCACGTGTGGGAGCTCCAGTCCTCTGCAAGTTCCTCTCGGTAGCGCTGGGGGTCCCAAGTGGCACCGGATGCAGGCCCACCCTTACATCGTGGGCCCAGCACATCTCCTTGCTCCTTTCCCTTTTCTAGCTCTGTCCCAAATTAAGAGGGGACTATGAGGGCTACCCAGCCCACATGGCCAAGTCCTGTCCACAACCCTGCCCATAGGCCCAGGGAAGAGGCCTGCGCCTGCCCTGGAAGCCAGCCCAGGGCCCTGTGGGCAGGGACGTTTGAGGTCTCAGGTGCGTAGCTCAAGGCCTAGGAAAGGGGGTCCAAGCAGCAAGTGGGGGTGTCTCCTCAGCCCCGTGGACCCTCTACAGGTCAGGGCACTACAAGAGGAGTGCCCTCTACACAGTGCCCTCAAGACAGTGGGTCCAGGGGTGGGGGACCCAGGGACCTGGGATCAGGTCACAGCTCAGGTCATGGCTCCCGAGAGCCCCTCCAAGTGGCACTGCCCACCTGCCTTCTTGTTCTTCTCTGGCCTCTGACTCTCCTATTTCCTCTCCTTCCAGGAGACCAGCTCAGCTTGCTGGGACCCTGCATGGGCTTCGGCCACATTGCATGGGCAAAATACCCTCCCATAAATACACACACACGCGCGCACGCGCGCGCGCGCACACACACACACACACTACTTCCTTCTGCTACACAGGTGATGCCACCTAGCCTGGCCTTCGGGAGCCTGACGACTGGAGGTGAATATTTTTTTGTCGTTCATCTCTAGCCTTTCCCTTGTCATGACTCCCAAGTGCAAGGGGCTGAAGGTAACTGGTGGCCACAGTGACTAGCAGGGTGGATTGTCTATGGCACAAGGCTGCCTGGCTGAAACCCATCCCTGGTCCTCCCCACCACGACTGCCTGCAGGACTCCAGCTGCCTAGAGAAGGTGCCTCCTGCTGATTTGCACAGAGGGGCACCCATGGGCTGCTTCTGGCATCGTACATTATTTATTTTACCTGGGAGGGATTCATTCCAGAGATTCTTCTCTGGACAAAATGCCTCATTATCAGTTTCTTACTCTAAAAATTTTAAATTCTGACTCTCTAGGCAGCCCATGTAACCATATAATCAATCCCTGTAAACCTATTCTTAGAAGAGTGTTAAAAAGTGAAGATGAGGAGGAAAAGGGGGATGAGAATAGTCCAGTGGAGACAGAGGCTTTACCACATGGAGCAGGTAGATGGGGAAGAAAGCGGATCATGGTGAGGGACACAGCTGCCTTTCAGCGTGACCTCAGTCCCGTCGGAATCAGATGTGACAGTCCCTAGAAGCTCCACCATCCTCGCCCAGAGGCCAACGTGCCCCTGGCCCAAGGGTGTGCATTCTGGCTCTTTCTGCAGCAAGAGACTAATGCACAGAACTCCTCCAGACTGTAAACAAACCGTGTCTCAAGCACATTACGGCCAATAAAAATGCCTCCGAAACCAGATAAGCTGAGAAAAAAGGGTGCTAGAAAACCAGAAATGGTATTCAGCTCCCCATGCCAACAAGTAAGAGCCCCCACATTGAATACAGAGAGGTGTCAAGTCAGCCTGTCTGTGTCCCAGCAATTTCTCCCACGTCTAGGCACAGGGTGCAGACCAGTGTGTTGGGAGACAGAGGGTCAAGAGGAAGAAAAGAAATGCCCAAGGGTGTGGTGAGGGTGGAATTATTTCAAATAAACTTGTTGTTTATTTTATTTCTGTAAATTTCAGATTTAAAGAAAAGTTGTAATAGTATTACAGAGAGTCCTCCTGTACTCCACTCCCAATTTCCCATGTTACTAACATGAACATGGCACATTTTGCATAACTCATAAATTAGTATTGATACATTATAATTGAATGAAGCCCACATACTTTATTCACTTTTCTTCAGTTTTCACCCACTGCTGTTTTTCTGTTCCAGGTTCCATCCGGGACACCACGTTGCATTTAGTCATCGTGCCTCTCAGGCTTCTCTTGACTGTGACAGTTCTGCAGACTTTGCTTGTTGTCCGTGACCCTGACCATTTTGAGGAGTGACGGTCAGAAATCTTGTAGAATGTCCTTCAAGTTGGGTTCATCTGATGTTGCTTCTCATGGTTAGACCAGGGTTACAGGCTTGGGAGACGACTAACACAGAGGCAAGGTGCCATGCTTACATGAAATCAAGGGTATGTGTTGTTAACATGCCATCAACACGACTCATCGCTGTTGAGGTTGACCTTGGCTCAGGCAGTGGTGTCAGGTCTCTCCACCGTAGAGTTACGCCTTTTGTTCCCCCTGTCTATACTGTACTCATTAAGAGGAAGTCCCATGTGCAGCGCTCCTTAAGGGGCAAGGAATTATGTCCCATCTCCTTGAGGGGGAGTATTTACATAAATTATTTGGGATTCCTCTAAACAGGAGGTTTGTCTGTTCTCCACACCCCCCCCCCTTAATCTATGTATTCCAGAATTCATTTAAATCCGGATAATGAATATTTATCTTATACTTTGGGTTATAATCCAATACTACATTATTTATTTTTTTCAAGCCATTCCAGCTTTGTCTATTGGGAGCTCTTACAGTTAGCTCCTGTGTCCCTTTGACATACCCCTGTTATTGCTTTTCTTTTTTTTTTTTGAGACAGAGTCTCACTTTATTGCCCAGGCTAGAGTGAGTGCCGTGGCATCAGCCTAGCTCACAGCAACCTCAAACTCCTGGGCTCAAGCAATCCTGCTGCCTCAGCCTCCCAAGTAGCTGGGACTACAGGCATGCGCCACCATGCCCGGCTAATTTTTTTTCTATATATATATTAGTTGGCCAATTAATTTCTTTGTATTTATAGTAGAGATGGGGTCTCGCTCTTGCTCAGGCTGGTCTCGAACTCCTGAGCTCAAACGATCCACCCACCTCGGCCTCCCAGAGAGCTAGGATTACAGGCGTGAGCCACCGCGCCTGGCCCCTGTTATTGCTTTTTGAGTACTTCTTTCCACTCTGACACTATGAGATGCTCCAGGAGCATCTCACATATTCTGTTCCCCAGCCCTAGAATCAGCCATTTCTCCAAGAAGCCCTGGTTCTTCTCATTGAGGATGGGATCAGATACCAAGATCTGGACTCTGAGTATGCTTGTCGCTACTGAGGTTTCATTGCTTCTGGGCCCACTCAGTGATCACAGTAGGAAATATACTAATCCCTGTATATGCATATATCTATAAATGCTTATCCATATGTGTAGGCAGATGATATAGACACAGGCATAGATGTAGATATAGGCACAGATATATATCCTTCACTATCTATATAAATCTAAATATGAGTTCATACAATGTCTTCTACTTCCATCCGATACCCCATGGTTCGTGCCAGGAGGGGGATTTTGACATCTTGAAAACAGTACAAGGAGACAAGATAGTGGGGAGGAAGTTCCCATAATCAGGGACCGTGAGAAGAATCAAAGAGAACCACATAGTGCCCTGTCTGTGCTGCCGATTATACTTCCATTCTGGGTGGCAGAATTTGTGCCCGGGGACTGGGGAGAAAGGACAGGCTATCGCTGAGTGGTCCTTGGACCGTGCTACGTGGTACCCAAGGAATTGTCCTGAGGCTGTTAAGAGAATGCTTCATGGCTTCTTTGTAATGAAACCAGAAACACTGAAGTCTTCTGTTCCTAACTTAAGCAACTTGCGGTGAGTTTACAATGTGCACAGCCAACACTGATACCATGCAAGCAAAGGGAGAAGACAGCAAATCTGAGAAATAGGAGTACAGATGAGGAAGCTAAGGAAGCCGGAGAGTGTGCACAGCTTTCCTGGCAGGATTGGGCCTCTGCTTAGCAAACAGGCCTGCAGCTGGGAGGGACGATAGGTTTTGTTGGCATTTCTGTGAGAGGAGCTAGTTATTTACATGAGCTGCCTACCCAGTAGTGTGATGACCATGTTTGGCATCAGAATCAAGAAACAGTGGGGTTTCATGCAAGTCTCTTCCTGTTAATGATTTTTGGTCCCCAAAAAGCATCACTTCGGGGTTTGCTTAGAGCAAGAATGGTTCAGGACAAATGAGACCCAAGGCATTTTCAGACTCTGAGCTAGAAGAAAAAAGCCCTGGTCTTGAATCATTCCTCACTGTGAGTAACGTGGACCAGGATAACATGACTCACAAACCAAAATAGACTACACGAATTGTCTGAACTTGGAACCCAACCCAAGTATTAATTTTTTCACTGCACTGAAAACAAAATCAAAGTTGTTTTTTAAAATCCTACTGAACCAGTTCAAATTAGAAGCAGTCTTCAGAAGAGGTTGAACCAGAAGAAAAGAAAAATGAGAAAAGCAAAATCATTTGCACACAAGCATTTCATTCACGGCAAGTGTCTGGCACACACAATTATGTGCTGTGTGTGTTTCTATCAGTAGGGGCTCTTTTAAATGAGTCCGACTTAACCTATTGGCTGGGTTAACCGACATGCCCAGTTCCCTCTGCAAAGCCTGCGGGTGGCGCTCTGGGTGTTCTGGGTGCTCTGAGACAGCTGGCAAGGGCTGGGGAGGAGCCACTCTCTTCTGATGTTCTGGTGAGCCATGTACTTTGCAGGAGTAGGTCATATATATTGTTCCCAAACCTGTTTATATCAATCGCACTTATTATTGCAATTAAATACACTGAGCAACTATAAATGCAAAAAGAAAGACTTCTTGTGACTGTGAAAGCTAAATTGAATGCTGTGGAAAGAAAAGATAAAGTTGAGTTGCATTAATAAAAGAAGAAGAAGGAAGAAGAAGAGGAAAAGAAGAAGGAGGAGGAAGAAAAAGAAAGAAGAAGAAGAAAGAAGAAGGAAGAGGAGGAGGAGGAGGAAGAGGAGAAACAGTGCTTATCCGTGACTCATTCTTAAAGAAAAGTTCTCAGTAAACCAATGCAAATTTGAATGTTTCATATGAAAAATAAAATTTTATTTGTTTTATTTAATGTTTTTCTGCTTTTGGCTTAAATGTAAATATTTGGCCAATTGTCCCTCTCTAGAGTGTCAGATCTGAGAGTTTCTACTGTATAGACATCTTCCTTCTGAAACACCAATCTGTGTATGAGCATGAAGGACACCAGCTTTTCTTCGGGTCAAAGGCGTGCATGCTGCCGCCACAGTCTTGCTACATCCAACCCTCCATGCAGGGAGCAGACCAGCAGCTACACTCACAGGCTGTGTCACTTTGGGAAGCCACCTTGTCCTTCCAAGACTCAGCTTCCTCGTCTGTAAAATGAGGGTGACAGTGGTTCAGAAGCTCCCATACTCAAGGATGAGATGTAAAAGAGCCGTTTATGAGAACAAAACTACTTCCAGGACAGACAGGGCAACTCTGTCCGCTAATAAGAGATGTCTTTAGAGTCCACTTATTTAGTGTCATTTTGAGCTTCCCCAAAACAATAGCAAGAACAATTGCATTTATGCATAAGTGGAGGAGTTGTGCCTAGCTTGTAGGATCTTTGTGTGGATTAAATGAGATAAAGTATCAGAAGCCCATAGCACAGAGATGGACCCATGCCAAGAGCTTCCTATACGTTGGCTGTATTGCTATCTAACCAAGTCACCCCATCCTCTGTGCTGGGTGGCTAATCCTGAAATGGAATCGTGAAGCACTCTACCACACAGATGGCTTCTGGACTAATGCCACAGACCAGGCTGGTCTCCCCACCTCCAGGCACCTCCCTCCCCCAAGCTATTTGCCAGTCCCCGGCCAGCACTGCCTTTCCTAGCTGCAGCTCTCTCCAGCACTGTCCCCAGGCACTTGCCACTCTTATATGTCAACCCCTTACAAGAGCTGCTTCCTCTCCACTGGGATGCCCAGTTAGCATCTCATACTAAACACAGCCGAAGCAAAACTCTTGATTTTTCACACAAAACCAGGTCTTTTCCCAGTCTTCCCTATCACAGTAACCACCCCCATCCACCCGGCTGCTCCAGGCAAATGCTTAGGTGTCATCTATGATTCCTCCCATCCTTCAATCATAAAGACCATGTATTCAAAGTCCCATCAGTTCTACTCTTCCAAATATCTTAGTCTCTTTGTTTTACCACCTCTATATGTACCACCCCAGGCTGAGCCTCCACTCCTTCTAGCCTGGGCCCCGCAATGGCTTCAGCCTTGGGCACTTCCCTGGTGCACTGTCTCTAACTCCTTCTGGAAGGCCCACTCTCCAGCCACCAGCCACCCTGGACTTTCTCCTGTTCCTCAAACTTTTCACACTTATTCCTGCCTCAGGATGACCGTGCTTGTAGTTCCTTCTGCCTGGAACTCCCCTTCGCCCCAATAGCCCCACGAGCCAATTCCAACACACATGTCACCTCTCCAGGCTTACCCAGGCCGCCCTATCAAGTCCCATCCATATCACTGCCCTCAGAACACCCCACCCCAGCTCTCCCTGCCACATTACACAGTATTGTTTTCACAGTTGCCATCCTCTGAAACTATCTCACATATTTATTTATTGCCTACTCCACCCTGCTCCACCACTAGAACGTAAGTTCACCACTGACACCTAGAACAATGGCTGGCTCATAGTAGATGCTCGATAAAATGAGATGGAGCAGATGAACACCCAACCCATCACCCTTCCTCCCTTTCTCCAGCTAACTCTAGCCCTTGGCTTCCCTTGTTTTCTCAGTGGCGGCTCAGGCATCACAACTTTTTAGAAGGCAAGACTCGCCCGGCCCCACTCCCAAGCAGGAAGTCACCCCCTCTGTGTGCACCTTTTTACACGATTCCATCACAATGCTTACGGGACCGAGAGCCCTGTGAAGCCAAGGACCACGTGTCACCCACCCTTCCAGCCACAAGGCACACAGAAATTCTCTACGTCTCTGACTTCCTTACCTTCCTTGAACACTAGATATGAGCTGGTCATCCTCTCCCACCCCTCTCCATCACAAGCTGCCTTTGTATTAATAGCACTTATCTCAAATCACAGCCGTCTCCATTGATCGATCGATTTGTTCTGCTCACCTATTGTCTGCCTCCCCCTCTGAATCCCCAGTGCCTGGAACAGTGGCTGAGACATAGTAGGTACCCAGAAAGGCTTTGTCTCCCAATGACTCATTCAACTTGTTTGTTAAACAAGGGACTGATTAAGTGATTAGCCACCATGAGCACTTTAAGTCTCAGGGTACCCAAAGAGCAGGAGATTTAGTGATATGTTTATAGTAGTTACTCATGTTTTCCAAAACAAGACACAGGGACATGATTCATGAAAATCACATTTTCAAACAAATGTTGGAGGAGGAGGAGGGCAAGAAGAGATTTGGCTAATGAGCAAACTGTGCCCTCAGTGGCTCCAGGGCGCCCACCACCTGAATTGCTGACTGCTTGCTTCTTTGGTTTGGCATTGAAAGCCCAGTCAAGAACAGCAGGTCTCTCTGCAGCTCTACTAATTCTATTTCAATTAGTTCAATTGGAAACAGGTCTATAGATAATTGTCCAGATGCTGGATTTCATCAGAAGTCACATTATATGTGCAGCCCAAGAAGATGAACATCAATATTGATATGTAGCAAAACAGTTTCCAAAGCCAGTTCCAGGAAAAGGAAAGGAGGCTCAACAGCCCCTTTCCAAGGCAGGAGCCATCAGGTCACCTGTCTTCTTTATGGTCTCAGCCTGGGCGTGGGAACATGAGATCTGCTGGCGAAGTCAAATTGGCATCTCCCGTGTGACATGTAAATAATATCGACCACATTAAGTCACCCTAGGTCCATGGCATTGCTGCAGACATGAAAAATGGAAGCTGGGCCATGTGGCAGCCACAAAGTTGGGTGATGTGGCAGCCACAAGGGCGGAGAAAGGGGAGACCAGGACTGAGCCTGCCCATGAGGCCAGCAGAACAGAAGCCAGTGTGGGCTGCCGCCAACCAGCCTCAGGATGGCGTGCGAGGCCTGGCCAGAACAGGTCCAGTGCAGTAGACAGAAATGCACAGCTGATTCCAAATAGGTTCTCAAGTCTAGAAATGCACCCAAGAACTTAGCTGGCGGTGCTTCACCTTTAGGCAGGGTCTCTGTGAAGAAGACACGAAGGAAAGTTACTCTGTGTCGCTTTCTTGTTCGCTGTGAGGGAGAGAGGCCCGTGGATCGTGCCTCTGGCCCCTAAGAGACGTGCTGGTGCCTGGCCCAGCACGGTGAAACCTCTTGGGAAGCTCAGGGAACACTGCTGCCTGCCTTCGCCTAGAGATTCGCCTGTTATTGGACTTAGACTGGGGTGTGGCCTGGGAATCGGCCGTCTTTAACTCTCCCCAGGGATGTTCAGGTGATGCCAGGGTAGAACCTCTGCCCTAACACAGCCTCAGGTTGAGGAGACCCCAAACCCAGGTTCCACCTTCACGCAAGGATAGTCCCAGCCGCTCCATGACCCGCCAGACTCATTCTAAAGCAAAGAGGGAAAAAAGGGACCACACCCCAACTCCCATCACCAGAAGAGCCTTCTGAAACATACACTATCCTTCCATATGGGTTTTATCGAGGCCCTCATAATTCCCTATAACATCCTAATTCCTTAGGCTGGTCTTCTGAGGCCTCCATCTGCCTGCTCATATATTCATCCAACAAATGTCCATTGAGCGCGTACTATGGGCCCGATGCTCTTGTTCTCACGGAGCTTTCCTTCTAGTAAGGGAGATGGAAAATAAACAATGAAACATCACACATAGAATCATTTCAAAACCTGAAAAGTGAATGAAACAGATAAAACAGGGTGATGCGACATAGAGAGACAGGTCCTGGGGACACCTGTTAGGTGCT
>VSMD01080084.1:0-19006 GCA_008750895.1 Mirza zaza
GTGGTAAGATATTGTTTTATATTTTTCTTTAATTCTTTTAACATGGTTTCCTTTAATTATTTGGACATATTTAAGATATTTTATTTTAAATCTTTGTTTATGTTTAATTTCTCAAGGACAGTTTCTACTGACTACTTTTTTTATTTTCTGTGTATGGGCAATACTTGTTTATTTGTGTGTCCTGCAATTTTATATTTTTGAAATCTAGACATCTTAAATAACATAATGTGACATCTTTGCAAATCAAAATCTTTCTTTGACTCAGGCCTTGCTGTTGTTGCTGTTGCTGCTATTTGTTTAGTGACTTTCCTGAACTAATCTTTAAAGTTTGTATTGTTTGTAGTATTTGACCACTAAAGTTTCTGTTTGATTATCTTAGTGATTTAATAATTAGACAGAGATTTTCTTAAATGCCTGAAAGCCAAAAGTGTCCTAGTCTTTGTCAATGGGCTCCATATGTGTTAGGACTTGCCTTCAATGCTCAGGCAGGCAGTTTAAACTCTGTGTTAACCTTTGTCATCTGCTTTCACAAAGTTCATCTGCTTTCTAAGTTCAGCCAGTGGTGAAAGCTTGGGGACTTCTCAGGTCTGTCTTTGGAGTGTTTACAGTCATATGAATGAATGTGTTCAAGATTCTCAGGAATATGTCAGAGCTTTTCTAATCCCTCCATGGATATCTCATTCTCAGATTTTCCTTTTAAGTTTTTGTTCAGCTTCTTGTTAGTCTCAACTGTTATTACTGCCCCAGGCATGTATGATGTTAAACAATTGCTATTGATTGTTGTTGACAATTGCCCCTGGGGAAAAAGGCTGTACTAGGAGAGCTCTGAGACAGACTAAATAAAGGCAAGTCCTGAGATTTGGGTTTTCCAGGGAAGTTTCAGAGAGGTCAAAAATGGTAGTTCTTTAAGGATGGTGCTTTGGGGAGTCTACAAACCTCTTAAGTTGTTTCCAGTGGCCGCTAGGCTGCTCATTTTCAGCATAATTGTGAGCTGTTGATTTTCAAGAGTATTGTGGAGTTGGAAAGAGGAAGATAAAAATAAGGCAAGTTAAAGTGCCACAAAACTCACTATTTTAAATAAGGTTAAACTGCTTTTCTTGATTAAATGCTCCCTGAATTGTTATACTTCTTAGGTTATTTTACAGAGTTTTGAAAAATTTATTTTTTTTTCCAGTGTTATTATTATTTTTATGTAGAAGAGGATTTTAGGACATCTTCAAGATCTTTGTTCTAGAATTCCCATTCTCATTATTCTCAACAGTGATTACTAACCTTTATTGATTCACCAATAGTTTTGAAAACCTAATTGACATTACACTATTGATATGCCAAGCATTACATTTCTTTATACCTGTACGTCAAGTACTGTCAAATAACGATATGATGACGATGACGGTGATGATGATAAGCATTAATTGTGCACTTAGTATGAATGTCATGTTTTGAACACTTTACATGTATTATATCATTTAATTTCTCATCAATTCCATAATTTTCAAGTTTATGTAATTGAGGCACAATGAAGTTAAGCAACTTAATGGAAGAGGTTTGAAACCCAGGGTAGCTTAATGAATAAAACTTCAAAAAAATTTACATAGAAATGTGAAAGATGTTAGAGATTCCCTCAAACCCAATAAGGGTCCAAATATTAAGAAGTACAGAATTACAGAATGCTATTTACCAAAGATTTCTATCATTTTTGCTCTATATTAACATGAAAAGAGTAGACTATAACTTAAAGGATAAAACTTTATGTTACTGTGTGCCAGGAATAAGTTTTCAGTGAGGATGTAATATGTGTCACCTATGAAGCTATGTTGTAGGCATCAGCAGCAATGAATGAAACAGTCATGCTGATGAAAAATACATTGCATATTGCAGAACTTTCAAAGCTACTCCATATATTCATGATAAAGTGAGATGTGCACCATCTGGGAGATGGTCATTCTAGAGACTCAGACTTGTGGGGGGAGGGGGGAATGGGCATTTATTGAAACCTTAAAATTTGTACCCCCATAATATGCTGAAATCAAAAAAAAAGAGAATTTGAACTTAGTTATATTTAATCCAATGTCTTATTCTACTCTGTTGCACCTAAGCTATAGCCCATTTCTTGAATTAATAATTGCATTAAAAATGCCCATTATGTTACATTTAAAACAGGTCCCATGTCAACACCTATCTCTAGGTGTAGATAGAAAGTTGCATCTACTTTGACAAGAGTAACTTGGATGCTTTTGATAAGTAAAATGTTGAGTAAAATTTTAAATAAATTCTTAATTCCTTCTAATAGAGGTCAATTTGGTGCTAGAAATAAGGTTTACAAGCTCATCTAATTATAACTTAAGGCAAGAGTCCAGCAGAACCTGGCCCCATTCCATCAGCCTCTTTACCACTTCCCACACAATCCTCACCCATTTCAATTGCTTCAGATGTAATTCAAGAATGCACTTTTAAGCCCATGTTTTTTTACACTAATTTATAGTGGTTAATAATGCTTTCATAATCTAACAGTTTATAATTAAACGTGAGCAAAGAAAGTGAGAAAAAATTGAATACTTAGTTTTTCAAACATTTAAAATTTAAAAATTAATTATCTGTTTATTTTTTCATTTTATTTGTTTCGTTTTATTAGTTTTGCATTTAAAGTATAAATTATTTGGGAAAGACTCTCACATTTTATGTTAAATTCTTTGACTGTAAATCTAGGAATTATATTATTTTATTAAGCTATTCACAGTATATTGCAGTTAATCATGTGGCATTGTACTGTTCTTAGAAAATCTCTACTTCAGAATATGTGACATTTGCTTACAAGAAACACTGAGCCTATTGTAGTTTAGAAACTCTAAAATAGCCAATCACCTGCTCAGGTTCCAGAGTATGTTGAGATGATATTTTATATATTATAGCCAGTAATGTGTTTGGCATTTATTTTTCAAATGTTAGAACATATATTTTTGTCTTCCCTGAAAAAAATGTCATTTAATTTGTAATTTTTTTAATTTCACAGAAGTCCTTACTTTAGATTTTGATTTTTTTGTTTGTTTTGCAGCTGAAGATGAGTAGTTTAATGAACTAAGCAATAGTTTTGTTGGTTTGTTTTTCTTTCTTTTTATTTATTTTTTTATTTCAGCATATTATGGGGGTACAAATGTTTAGGTTAGAAGATTTTGATATTTTTAAAAATAAAGTTTTTCAAGGACTTCCTATTAGCTTTTCCAGGGGATAAATTGGACAAATACAAGCTTCTGGTACTTTGTGCTATTTAACTTAAATTCCATTAAAAATGTATTAAGAAATATATTTACAATTCCCTTTCATTGAAATAAATAAATAATTTTCAATAGTTTCATAACATAGTAATAATTATTCATAGATGATGTAAGATGTGCTTTGTGAGCAGGCCTTTGTTTAGATAAATATTGAAGCATATATTTATAGGTTAACAACTATTTTTAGAGTACTATTGTAATAACTTGGGATGGGTATTACACAATAAAAACGGCCTGAACTCAAAAGAATTCCTATTTGGTTTCATTATAAATAGTGTAGTATTGAACTCAGTATTGAACTCAGTATTGAACTCAGTATTGAACTCAGTATTGAACTCAGTAGTACTTTTGTTTCATATTGTCTTCTCAATATAAGCCTAATTATGATGTTACAAAATAAATTCAATTGCACACTCTTTATCACTATCTGTGGGGAACAGAGAGATTTTATTAGGAAAATGTCACCATTTTCCTAGACTGTTATTTATTTAATAATCAAGTTAAACTGCTGCATAACAATAATCATACAACACATAAAAAGCATTGCCATTGTAATATCTTTGATGTCTCAATGAATTAGTCTGCCATCCATATCTCATATAGCACCATTATATTTCAATAATATTCTAGTTACATACTGGTAGAGTGTATTTTAGTGTAAGTAAATGTGGTCATAAAAACTTATTATGTAAGTGATTGTGACATCCAACGTTTTTTCCATGGTTAGGCTTCTAATAGGAATTAATTGACTGACACTGTTGACTTCCTATATAGTTAATGATGACCAATGACTAACACATTAATAAATCACAATTTAAACACCAAGAATGGCACTTAAGTTTTCAGATATGATGCAGTAATATGGATAGTGTCTGTGACTTCATCTTTTATAATTTGAGAACTGACAGACTCAACACTTGCTGATATAACCCTCTATGGTTCAAGTATTATTGGGTTGGCAGATTGTTGCCATCAATGCTATTTCCATTTGCACAAAATTAATTAGTAATAAGGTGAAAATTGTATTTTGACCTAGTTACGTACCTCTGTGGACATCTGCATATTGAAATAAAATGGTAATACTAGATAGAATGCATGAAACTAATTTAAAATGGCATTTAAATTCTGATTTCAGTTTATAAATGTACTTGTGGGTGAGATGTATCTCATTGGAGGATTTTTAAAACTGGTGTCCCTGAACATGCTTTAAATATTATTCAATATGTAGCTCAATATTTTTTGGTTGTAATATAGCAGCTCTGGTGAGATTATTATTAATCCAAACAACATCAAAAACTACTTGGATCTTTAGAAAAAGCATGATATTTTTTGTTTACTTTTTCCTAATTTAACATATATTAAGTCTATTAGAACTCTCTAAATTACACGTGTTAAGTAAAATTCTAGACTTCTGGTATATGATCCTTCTATCTAGACTAACTGTACATTTCTTAACACAGGTAGTATACTTCTTCATTGTTTGTGGGACATTTGATAAAATTTCATATATGGATATATAAGAAGAAATCAAAGCATTTGTCATTGGGATATTTAAAAAGTGGCATTCTGTAAAAAGGTTGCTAGAGGTGCAACTGTCTATATGTATATGTTTTATCATTTATTATCTGTAAAAAGGTTGCTAGAGGTGCAACTGTCTATATGTATATGTTTTATCATTTATTATATGTAAATGAGTAAAGTGCTGTGATTTCATTTAAAGATGATTTCACTGAATTTCCTCCTATAAAGAGGTAGCTTATGTGAAAGTCCTATGTAGCAGAGACTATAATAATGCAAATAAATATAATTATTTCCACTTTTGTATCAGCCAATCCCTCTATTTTCAGGCAACGTAGCCAAGACCTCATGCAACGTAGAAATTACACTCATTTCCTGAAATACCTATTCTTTGGTCACTAGCATGTGCTCAGTTTCTTTTTCTTATATTTACCTAAAAATATGTCACAAATTATATCCTGTGATTGCTGAGTAATTCAAACTCTATAGCATCTGACGTTATGCAAGATAGCTCAATTTCTGGAGCCCCTTTATGAAGAGTATGATGAGAAGAATATACTTTTGTTAGTTTTTCCTTTGAAAAGAGAATTTTACTAAATGTCAACACAAATAGCTTCTATGAGGAAAACAATAGAAATTATCCTGTAATGAAATGTATTGCTTACCTGTAATTACTAACCAAAAGATGAACAGCACATTTATTTTTCAATGGTTCACTCAATTTTAGCAGTCGTTCATTTGTCCATTTACTTAAAAAAGATTTATTAAGTGTCTACAAACACGAGTTGTTGTGCTGGTTGCTGGGGATATAGAGGAAAGGTGTCCTTGCTCTCTTAGGATTCAGATTATCAAGCCATTCAATATTAAACAAATCATGACCCTGAAAAATATTTAATCACAATTGTGATATGTGCTAGGAACAGGAAATAGAGGATGCTGTAAAAGCATACAAAAGAGAAACTTGTCAGATCTATGAGGAGGACTCAGACAGACTTTCCTAAAGAAGTAACATTTAAACTGAGATTTGATGAAAAATGGTCATTCAGGCAAGAAGAAGAAGGGAATGAGTATTCCACGGAGATGGAACACAAATGGAAGGCTATCAGGACTCTCCCCCTCCACATATCAAGAAGAAGCATTGCATATTTAAAGTATAACAATATCTACTACTATATGAAATGCTATAACTTCAACACAAGAAGATTTTATAATATAATAGCTGTTCATGCACATGAGAGAAACCATAATGGCATACAATTTATTCATCTTTGAAATAACTGGATTCAAAGAATATGTTCAAAGAAATATATTTCCTATGCAAACACATGTTCAATTGTGAAAAAATAAATATGTATCCTCAATGTTCAAAATTTAGAACCTGCAAGTTCTAAACTGTATGACTCATATGTATATCTACTATTTATATACTATTTTAAAAAAATTATTCCCTGCTCCATGGAATGTCATTGGAGATAGAATAGAATGAATACTTGTAAGCAAGTTAGAAAACACAGGATCCCGTTGCTGTTTTACTGTGATCCGCCTGAACTTTAGTTTCTCTTTTTATAATAGGGAATAATATTATCATACAGTGGCATTGTGAGAGTAGAATTTGATAATATTTGTTATGAAATTGAAAACTGGCATAAACAATACAAATGGAATTTTTTATCATTATTTTTTCTTCAATTCTCCATGTATTTTTTTTGTGTGTGTGTCTTATCTTTGATCAGTGTCTTCCCTTTACTGGAATGTTTTCAACATGTTCTCTTGCTCCCCTAAAGGTCCAATTAAAATCCCATTACTTCTTTGAGGCTTTTTCCACCACAGAAGAGGTTATTTATTTCTCCCACTTCTAATCTCCCTTAGCACTTATGAGTTATTTAGTGACTGGCATTTATTGACTTGTATGGTTATTGGAATGTGCATTTCAAAGGCATAGTATTTTGATGTTGAAAGGGAAATTAAAGTTCATTTGGTCCACTGGATTTCGAGGTTGGATTTTCCTTTGAATCATTTCAACCCACTTGTCAAATAAATTTTGCTTGAACATTTCCTCTGACAGATAGCTCAGTGTCTTTTTATTAACTATATTTTACTTCTTGACATCTCTAAGAGAAAGTTATTTTTTAAATTGAGAATAAATATGTCAAAATATTTTCCTATCTAGCAACTAGTTCCTGATTTTCTCTACCTTTGTCTTCCTTTTTCCTGGCATCGCAAGCTTTCAGGCTTTCAGTTACCTTAGTCATATTGATTATATTTGCCTAAATATATTACCTTTTATTTTAAGTGTTATAACTTTGACATTGCAACCTAAAACCCAGTTACATTTTTGATTGTCATATCAAGGTGATCTTACTTTACATTAAATCCCACATCTTAGTCACACAGAGCACTACTAAATCATGTATGCCCATCATCGACTACTGCCATGTCTTTTTTAGATACAATTGTATCTTTTTTGGATACAATTTCCAGGATGCTAAATTATATACTGTTACTTCTGGTGGTAGACAGTAGAGAGTAAACCTGCAAAGTAAAAACTATATATATGTGTGTATATATAATATTTTCTTAAACATACTTCAAGCTACATAAAATGAGAAACCTATTTACTTTCTCATCTTAATTTCAGTACACAATGAACTTCAAACCAAATATGTGCTCATTAAACTTCTAAGGAAGATGTGATGGTGATGATTTGTTCAGAAGTATTTTTTGTACATATGCATTTTTTTGTTTACATGTATATGTGTGTGTGTGTTTAACTATCTTTGCATATCCATTGTCAAAATAAATAGAATTTTAGGTCAAATGATGCCCTGCTCAGGATCTTATTTACATATATATGAAGACACATTTGACATACTCATAGTACCAATAAATAATAATGCATGCCCTATCTAAGAATAATAGTGATATATGCCCACTCTATAAGAATTATATAAACATGAAATTCATTCATTTTTCATTTTGTAAATGGCAAGGAGCACACGCTTATTTGAGTCACTAGCAGGGACTGAAAGATTCTATCATATTGTGAAGCCCTTAATGTTTTGATGTTTTATATTTCTAGCACATCATAATAATTTTTGAAGGAAAATTGCTTTCTTAAAAAATTATTTTATTTTTTTATTTCACTAGATTTAGGGGATATACATGTTTTTTGTTACATGGACAAATTGTATAATGCTGAGGTCAGGGCTTTTAGTATAGCTATCACCAGAATAGAGGACATTTTACCTGATGGGTAATTTGTTATCCCTTACCCCCCTCCCACCCTTCTTCCTCCTTAGTTTCCAGTGTCCGTGACACCACTTTATGACTGTATATACTCATTGTTTAGCTCTCCCATAAGTGAGAGCATATGGTGTTTGTTTTATCATTCCTGAGATACTTCACTTAGGATAAAGGTCTCTAGTTGATATAAGTTGCTGCAAAAGACATTATTTCATTCCTTTTTATGGCTGAGTAGTACTCCGTGGTGTGTGGGTGTGTGTGTATACACACAATATGTGTGTGTGTGTGTACACACACAACATATGTTCTTTAGCCACTCATCAGTTGATGAACACATCGTATCTTAACATGATGTAGTTGACTGAATGTATTCAATATATTTCCTTCTTTCTAGAAAATGTTGTACTTACTTTTCTCATGACAGACATGAGGTTTACCTTGTTATGTCTTGTCAGCCTTAATTTTTTTACTTTTCTCTCTTCCACATCAGAAAGAACCAAAAAGTTTAAAAAATATAATTCTCCTTTATGCTATATAAACCTGACCCAGTCAAGTTCACTTCTACTCTATTAGGAAATCACTTTCTCCTTTTAACTTAGTAAAGAACTACTTTAAATAACATAAGTAAACAATGATGTTTTCTGTGCTGACTTGTTCCCAAAGTCCTGTATCATGTTCGGAACATAAAGATTAAGCCATATTTTGACAGATAAATAATGAAATCTTCTGCACTTTGAGAAATAACTTTTAAAAATCGCACTGCTTCAGTCAGCAGTGTACAGAAACAAAATCTGCTCTATTTTAAAGACAACGGGACTTATCACAGGCAATTACTCACAAAGCCACACTTCAGAACTTGACCACCAAAGAAACTGCTGCCTCAGCCAACTATGATTAGCAAGATGTGGATTAGAAGGCTAACTATAGAATTGAGAAACTGCAACTGTATCTGACATTCCCAATTCCACACCTCTGACATAATCTCCAACAGCAATATGGACAGTTTCTCCCCTGCCTCTCATTCCATGAAGCTCCAAATTGAAGTCTTACACCCCAAACCCTACTTATAAGGGAAACTGAGCACTGTATTGCATTAAAAATCTTTTCAGTCTCTACAGAACAATAAAACACGCTAGAGGGGTATTGTTGTGGATATTAAGCAGGATGGTCGATATTTTACATCACATCAAACATTTATCTTCAAATTTCCATGTTGACTGGTACTGAAAATAATCCTGTATATTTTTAAAATGCCCATAATAACTTAAGTCTAGAGTATTAAATATTAAGTGTTCACAATTTCCTCAACTAAGAAATTAGAAGAAGGTGAAGTCAGAGAACTAAAAGACAAATAGATTAAGCAATACTTTGTCATTGAAAGGAATTTGCCAACTAAGACAGGATGCACTTAGAATTTTGATCAAAGGAGCAATGAACTTGCTTGATTCTATGTTGAGAACAGATTGCAGGGAATGAATCAAGGGTTAAATAAAGCAATTAGTTAGCAGGCTAGTAATCTGGGAAAGCGAGATGATAGTGGGAAGATCAGGCTGGTATCAATCATGGTGAATTTCATAGATAGTGATAAGTATTGAAGTATACATTTTTTGATAGCATTTTACATATTTAGAAATAAAGGTAGTAGACATTTTAAGTTTTTTTTTTGAAAATTAGAAAAATACATTTAACATGTTAGCATTTAGTTAACACCATTTAGCATGTTTCACTGATGAGAAGATGCACTGTAAATTCATATGTAAGAAACAAATATTCACTCAAAATTACAAATATATTGTTGCTCATAGAGGAAATATAGTTTCCAACTTTTGAAATATCTTGGCTGAATTAAGTAATCCATACTATTTTAAAGAAAAAGATAAATCTTCCACGTCTCAAATGGAAGACTTCATTATTGGCAATGCAGTATGCATGAGTACCAGGAATGTGTATATACATTTCCAAAACTCTTGTTGGAATTAGAGAAAACTTTCCAAGGATTGTTAATTTCTGAATGAACTGCAAAATTGAGTACCCTTGATTGATAGGACCTATTCTATTGATGGCTGACAGCTAGCGTTTTCACTTAATTTTGCAAGTGACTTCTGTGAAATGTTAAGAGTGATTGACAAAAGCTTTGTGATTCCTAGAGGAGGAAAACAAATTATACACACACATACCATTAAATAGTAGGACCATTGAAGAAGATCAAGAGAACACTTAAGGAAGAAAATAAATTTTTTAATGAGGATTGAGAATTGCAATATTATATTGTTTCTGTTAAAGATAGGATGATTTCCTTGCTTTATGATACTGCAATATCAACATTAAAGAAATTCAATGCTCATCAGCATTATAACACTGATGGTCATAAAGACCACAAATATTTTAAATTAGAGGGAGATCTATGAAAGATTGTACTATAGAAATTAAAAGGTGAAAAGGAAAAGCAAAGACAATTCTTTCAGGCAGCAATAAGACCTGGAAATAATGCCACTGAAACAACTTATAAAATAGCTTATATACCCGGGAAAAAAGGGAAGCCATTCAGTAATGTAGAAATTGTGAAAGAATGCATTGTCAAAGTTATGGTATGCTTAGACCCTGATAATGTTTCAAAGTATTAGTACAAACAACTGCCTCTTTCAAGCAGAAGCATAACTGATCAGCAGCACGAATTAGCCTCCAACTTAACAGAACAACTTAAATACCTTAAAAGGACAATATATATTATTCAATCACTTTGGATGAATCAACTGATACTACTGATTCAGCATAGGTTTTATACTTCCTTTGGGTCCTAATAAAAGATTTTCTTTGCTCTGAAGAATCACTCACTTTGGGCATTCTTGTGAACAGAACATGGGCAATAGATATCTTCAACAACTTCCAAGATAAATGTCATGAAGTTGGACTAATTTGGTAAATTTAGTGACTGTACAGATGTACAAATGATGCACCTTCCATGACAGGAAAACATGAAGGGTTTTTTGCACAGATTTAAAAAAGTATTAACAGGTCCAGATGCTCTCATTTCTTTTCATTGTATGTTACATTAGCAAAATCTTTGTGTTAAGGCTACTATTTCAAGTGCCACTTTGCAACAAGTTATAAGTATTGTTAATGATATTTATGCAAATGCAACACAGCATCCTCAGTTTCATAACATGCTAAAATCAAATGATAAGTTATTTAGTGTGGATTTGTTGTATCATTCTAAAGTGCATTGCTGGCTCTTGCAAGGACGGGTATTAGCCAAAATTTTATCTCTGAGAGAACAGATAGTTAAAAATTTATGAATGACAGAATCAGCAATGTGAATTATTGAAAGAAGATTTCTATAGGAATGCAGCATTTCTGTGTGATGTGTCAAATCAAAATGATGTAAATATTTCTTTGCAAGGTAAAACTAAGTCTAATGTTATATGTGACAAAAATCTAAGAATTTCAAAAAAAGCTATAATTATTTTTTCAAAATACTTATTCAAAAGGAAATTTCAGATGAACATTTTCCCCATTTAGCAAAGGTCATTGATGAGCAGGATTATATATGCAAATCATCTGAAGAATACACAGCTGTTATAGATGTATTTTAATTGGAGAATGCAACAAAAGGTTCACTGACTTTGAGAATCATGACATCACACTCAAATTAGCATTTTAGCCTCACCTCGTCGATGTCACCAAGACATCTAAAGAACTACAGATGTAATTGATTGAGCTCTCAGTAGATGACATTTTAAAGTCATTGTTTGAAGCTAAGAAAGATCCAATTGAAATATGGAAAAATGCAGTAGAATACCCATGCCTTTGGCAACATGCCTGAAAAATGCTTTCTTGCTTTATAACCACCTATTGTTGAAAATCAACATTCTCCTACCTAACCCTAATCAAGTCACCCATAAGGTCACAAATGACTGATACCATCTAGATGATCAACTGAAACTACGGACTTCCATGCTGCAACCAAATACTCAAATGCTTTCCAACAAAAAGCAGATACAACAAAGTCATTAAAAGGTTAGTTAACTTTAAAATTAACAAATAGTTTTCATTTTTTGAAATTTTAAGTACATAGTAGTTAGATTTTTACAAAATATGGTTCATTTTTAAGTATATCTAATTGAAGTTTTTTGAACATGCCCTTATCTGATTGCAGCTAAATTAATATGGCCTTCCAACGTGAAAAGTTTCCCCACTCCTGGTCTAGGGTAATCTTACTAATTAAAGCATAACAGATTACAAAAATGGGGGATTCAGAGATCAAGTGACTTTGTGAGGAGCTGCTTAGTAAATGGAGACAACTGAAGGTCAGAAGTAAAAGGGAGGATCTAGAGAAGGAACCAATTAGGAACAGGCAGCTTACATTTGCAAGAACAAGTCTGAAGATGTTTAAAATTATCATGGAATAATTAGGAAACTAACATGTATAATATATGCTTTTATCAATTTTATCTGGAGAAAAGTAGAGAATTAAGAGAAAATAGTTTTCTAATGAATGAGTAGGGGCATACTTTTCTGATAGCTTGAAATTGATTAAGATAGTACATTTGTATAAAGTTTACCTCTCTGAAACAAAATTAAGAAGAGAAGTATGGAATATTAGGGTATAATGAAGATCTTATGGTTATTGCATAAATGGTAGTATAAAGAATGCATGGTTTGGTTTAGTAATTTATACATATTAAGCAATTCCTTTCAAAATAAAATGACAAGAGCTTTAAAGGTTAACACAGTGTCATCACTACCTCTTACTAGGTGTTCGACTTAATGCAATGTATTCACACTTGCAGTTCTCAATTTTCTCCTCTTTAAAGTGGAGATTAAAATAGCATCTACCTCTTAGACTTGTGATGCTTAAATGAGTTAATCTATATCAAATAATGAGAGTAGTCTGAGGCATTTAGGGAGGATTTGATAAATGTCAACTGTTAATAGCTTCATCATTATTATTATTACTCTGAATTATCATTTTAAAACTGAGCATAGTCTAACACACTGGGGATTAGTTCCACTTCTATGCTATGTACAGTCAGAATTAACTTAACAACTATTTGTAGTGTATCGACATTATCCAAAACTCTTGTGCTAAATGCTGGGATTACAAGAGTGAGCAGGATAGACACAGTCTTATTCTCTCCAGGGAAGTCTGAAATATTTGTAACTAGGTGAGTTGAAGGGGAGAAAAACAAATGCCCCAAGAGAGTCAAATGTGTATAAAGGTGCTTTAAGAATCAGATTTTTCTCAAGCAGTAATTTCAGAGATTTGGTCCAATATTTGTAAAGCTAAAGAAGCATTCATTAAAAGCTAGAAGCCTTAGTTACTGCTCTTTTCTTAATCCCATTAAGTCCAAGTTATATAATTTTAAAAAGTGGTCAAAGGTAATGAATTACGATGGGAATTATGGTAGGAAAAGAAATGGTGCTGTGGGGGAATCTAATAGAAGCCAAGAAAGTGTTCTGGGAAGATGGAATAGGATATGGAATATGCCAGGAAAAGAATAAAGAAGCTATATTCTCTGAATTAAAGTTTTATAGAGCTATAATAGAAATGTTATACTAAAAATATATGCCCTTTAAAATCAATGCTAAATATTAAATATTAAGGAAATGCAAAGATTGATTAATAAGACTAAAGGACTTAAGTAGATAAACACTAAGTTGGAAAACTGTTATTGAGTCTGCCTTTGACAAAAACAAGGAGAGAAGACATTTTTGAAAAGATGAAAAAATTGAATAATGAGAATTATAATATAGTATTAAGAATATCACAATGATTTATCCTGATATTTTTCCATAAATGCCAAATTTATTAGGATAACTATATGTCATTACTAGAAAATGTGTCTTCTCTTCATCCCCCACTCCTACCATTCCATACAAGAAAGTGCCACGTGTGGTCCTAATGAATAAGTGATAGAGAAAAGATGAATCTATTCTTTGAAAAGACTCAAAGAATAGAGGTCTTAGAAAGAAGCACAGTAGAAATTGCCAAGTATATCTTCACGTTATGGAGACCAATGCTGCCAGTCAACACCGTATTTATTTCAGAGCGGAGCCATTTTTCTCTATTCCTTCTGCTCCAGCCTACCTCATGAGGAAAATATTATATTAGTAAACCTCAAAATCATCTGGAAAATAATGTGTAAAAAATCTATAGCTGGTCAATAGTCTATTTACAACTCACCTTCAGAAAAAAACTGGCAAAAACCTAAGTATTATGTGTCAAATGTAGAAGCACTTAAGACATTATTGTTGAAGTCTTTCCTGTTAACCTTTAACCTCATGGTGTTTAGATAATAATTTATTCATTAAACTGCTAACTCCTTTTCCAGCAGGATTTGCCTATAAATTTTTAACTGGGGCCAAACCTCCAGATGTCTTCCTCCTCCAACTAGATTTTTACCATTTATTTTCCACACTCCTTACTTCTTGCTTCCCATAATCACTTAACATGTAACATAGTCCAGTCTGTATAGTCCCCAACTAAACATGATATCATTCTGAAATTATTCTCTCCACATAAGCTCAGTACTCCTTAGTAGAACTGTAGAAATATTTCAAGTTCTGTACACAATGTAACCTAGGCTCATATTACCTTATTAGTATTTTTTCTTTCATTCTAAATACTGTGTTTTTCATATTTTTGAAATAGAATAAAGTGGTCTATCAACATCCATCTAAAATTTTATTTTCTTTTATGTACAAATTCCCTAATGGCCTCACAAGATGAGTATTTCTTTCTGTAACCTCTAAGACAAGCTCTAAGGAAGAACTCAAAGACCACTGAGTCACTCTCCCCTCTACAGTGGCTATTTGTTATTTAATTTACAGTCTAGTGTTGGGACCTGCCTTCAATTTTGAATTTTTTAAATGAACTCAATATACCTATATTCATAATGATAACAAAATAATCAACATGAGTGCTCACTATGTGCTGGGCAGTAACTCAGCAACTTAACACAACTCACCGCTTTTAATCTTCACGATTTTGTCTAATAGTGTGCCCAGGCATGTTCTGTCTAGTGTCTAGCACATTTTATCATTTTTTATAATGTTTGTGATTACTGTTATTGTTGTTAGTGTCCTGTGTTTATGTGAACCTAGTTCTCAACTTGATAATATAAAAATAATTTTATATTTATTTCTTGCATTCATGTAAAAAGAATATTTTAAACACTTGTGACTGTTAAGGCAAAGGGTGTGTGTATGTGTGTGAGATGTAGAGAAAATGAGAGCCAGAGCCAGGGTTTAATCTAGGTGTTAACCCTGGGGTCTTGGAAAAGTTCCCGTTTGAGTAATTGAATTTTTATTAACTCACTTCCTCTTGCAGGTATTTTCCATTTAATGCACTACACTGTTCTGTATTATTTCTAGATGCAAGTTGTTGCTACATTTCTCCCTGCAGTGACTATATTTCATTAATGAATAAAGCCGTAACAGATAAATGAAATCATTTGATTTTGATATATGCACTTTGGGATCCTCTCTTATTTTAAAACAGACACTGGAAAAGAAAAGAAAGATGATAGTAATATACATAGAGAAAATTGAGATATTTGGGCAATTCCTATTGTTTAAAAAGCAGTCTTATTTTATTTTGGTATCATCCCCTAAATTCTGTAGATTTTGGTTCCAGAAAAGAGTGAAAATGAATAGATTCACTCTTTTATAGGCAATCCATTTAGACAGTCTGTGGAAAACAATAGAATGGACTTAAAAAATATAGTAGGAGATAGATATGGCTATTTGTTTTTTGTGCTCTGAATAATGGCCGGTGACAACACAGATGTTAAACACAAAATATTACAGGGATTAATTCATAGTGCTCTAGTTTTCATCCAAGGTCATGTGCAGTGCAAACAATAAGTTATAGCCAGGCAGTCTGTAGCAGCAATTAAGGACCACCTAGAGTGGGGGTGAAACTGAAGGTGGCTCTGACCCTAGGGGGTCTGCAGTCACTTCAGTGTACCTCATTGGAATGCCTGCTTGTTCATATAAATTAAACAAAAATGAATTTTCTCCCCTTTAGGGAACAAACAATCCATGCCTCAGATCCTGCAGCCTAACCATTTCCTCCTTTAGAACTGCAACTGAATCTCCTCTAAACAGTAATTAGCATTTTAATAGTATTAATAACATTCGTGATTTTAACAATCTGAAGCTTTCTGCTTTTTATTGATGTCTTTTGTTGCAATTTTGTCTAATAGTGTGCCCAGGGTAGCAAAATATAACCAATTAGAACATTTGCCAAACAGCAAGGAATCTGGATACTTTCAATGCTGCTCAACTAAACATGAAAATGGTTGTATGAAAATTATATTTTTGGCCAGCAAGACAAGGGGATATACTGGAAATGTACATCAGACAGTCCTTTCACTTATTATTCTGTTTCAAACCTAGGATGAATTGATCAATGCTACATAACTAGTGTCAGAATAAAAAAAAAAAAAATCAACACTGGCATTCTCATATAGAGTCTCTTGAAGCCTGAACTCCATAAGGTTTACAGAAAGCATAAGTATACAGAAAAGTGGGCAGTTTTAGTTTAACACCAGGTTGCATTATTTCCATGGGAAGCCTTCTTTAAAGCTCTAATCTTAATTAGATTCCCTGATTATATATTCTCATAATACCTTGCATTTTTTAAATGAACTCAATATACCTATATTCATAATGATAAAAAAATAATCAACATTCATTGCTCACTATGTGCTGGGCAGTAACTCAGCAAGTTAACACAACTCACTGCTTTTAATCTTCACAATAACCCTTATGCTGGGGTCTATTTTATTATAGGCTCTGAAGCTTAGATATGTTATTTGTCCAAGGTTAAAAAGCTAGTAAATGATAGAGCAGCTATCAAACCCAGGTCCCCCTGCCTTCAGAGCCTATATCTGCCATTATAAGCCTTTTTTGTGTTGTGTCTTTTAGAGGTAGAGAGGAGGGGGTGTGGCTTTTATTTTGTTTTGTTTTTTAAATGTCTGCCTCAGTGGTGAGGTTCTAAAATCTAAGAGAGGGAGAACTGTTTGTATTTGCTTCACTGCTTTCTCTTTCTAAATTAGCATGATGCCTGATACATAGTAAGGGATTGAGAAATCTTTTTTGAATGAATGAATGAGTGTGAATAGATTTACCTTGTCTAACGAGGTTTTCATTGGGCTTTTGTTTTCTTGTTTAGTGCGATTTAAGTCTTCTGTGTTCCTTATTCCTAATGGAAGTATACAGAAGTTTGAACATTTATTGATACTTTATCTTCTTGCTAATGTTCACTTTTCTCTAGGTATATGTGTTTATCTACATGAATAATGTTATATCCTTTATTGCTTCCAAAAACAATGTAGGTTATTCCACTCCTTGGTGGTTTTTCTCTCTCTTGCTGGTACATGTACATGTACATGTACATGTATTTTTGTGGAAATAAATAGGAATTGAAGAAATGGTTTTGGAGCACTTTAAATGCTGCTTTTACCCAAATCTGACCTAATTTTCTGAGGATATTATTATAGAAAATATAGGATATTATTATAGAAAACTTATTAAAAAGTAGCTGTAGTCTGCAAATACAGAAAAATATAAGCACACATATATATTATATATTTTTTCTCTCTACCTTCATATATATATATATATATATATATAATATGTAAAATATATATGTAGTCTTTTGACATGGTGGGATAGCCAGATGAATAATAGAGTTGGAGTAATTTATCCAAGAGAAAGAAAAAAAAATCAGGAAATAGAGGAATCAATGATAAATTGTAGAAAGCGAGGCTTTCCTAAATGGTGGTATGAATTCTTAGGAGCTTATTAGTCTTTGATAGTCATGCTTCTCAAATTTAAGTATGAGAATCACCTTGAGAACTTGTGAAAACACAAGTGACAAGGTCCATGTAGCAAGATTCTGATTCAGTCTAGGGTGGCACTTGGTAATTTGCATGCCAAACAAGTTCTCAGGTGATGTTGCAAGACCACATTTTAAATAGCACCAAACTATATAAAAGTACAGTAGAAATATATGAAGTATATTTGGATGGTTGTAAAGTCAGAAATCAGAAGTCAAAAGAGGAGTCATGGTCATGCATCTGATTCTCTGCCACTTGGTGCCTCAGCTTCAGATCAATCATCCAGTGCTAGAGGATGCCGGGCAAGCAGTGTGATGGTCTTGAATGGCCCTTCTGACGGGAAATGCAGAACACTAAAAAAAAGAAAAAAAAATAGGAGTAACTGGCAACTCTGCCTCCAACTCTTTTAGTCATTTCCTCAATTGTAGATTTGAACACAGTTTTTATCTCATCTTGTTATTAATACACATTAAGCACGAAACAAATATGTTTTAAATATTATTTTAGCAAATGGGTACTCTTTTTATTCAGTTTCCTATTCATAGTGGTTGCTCTTGCTAAGCCCTTGACACAGCCAACCATGTTCCTTTCTTAAATTTACCAGGCTTTCTTTTATTTTTGTCTCTGTAAATTATATTACTGGGAACTTCAGGCGGAAGTGACATTTCAACCCATGGCTAAATATATATTCTGTACTTGAGTAGTGAAAATTCTAATTCAGTCCCTCATGATACCATTACTGTATCTAATGGTCCAAATTACAACAAAAGAAAACAAGAGTGATATTACTCCGTGCTGATTCAATCTGCATAGGGGAAAAAAGTGGACCTGGCTCCCATAATTCCTTTAGTATAACCACATCATAGCATTTACTTCTCAGCATTGACACTATTGAGTTATTGCATCTTCTACTTGACAGGAAGCTCTTTGATTTAAAAAACCACTAAAATTTCTTTATTATTGTATCCTTAGTGCATAGCACAGAATTCAACCCATTGTAGGTGCTAAACCTGTGTTTGCTGAATCAGACCCAACTGCTTCCTTGAAAGTCAACTTGTATTCTAATATGTTAATATTCTAACATGGGATATGAGTACCTTCAAATTCCAAGTGAAAATTTGATAG